>JAMWET010006347.1:127500-256048 GCA_024036415.1 Prochilodus magdalenae | reverse complement strand
TCTTTCAGCACCCCACCACAACTTAATGACCCATCATCGCCATCACTCACTGTAGTGGGTCGCTCTTATGGCGATGCTTGCCCCCACCACCCCCCCCCCCAACCCCCACCCCCCTTACTGACAGAAAACAGGCTCGGCCGTCATACTGTTGACTCATGACAGCCAGTACATTTAAGTCTCCTGTAAGCTGTGGTACTCAAACATTCAAGGTGCTATGGGAGCAGTCTCCACGTAATGTAGTCACTCCATAGAGGACACTGACAAGGCAGAGAGATGAATAATGACCACCGTAGAGGTCACACATTGCACACCCCCTCCTCATATATACCCATTCAAGGGCATAAGGAAGCTTCCTGGTAAAGATTTGCCATGTACACACATTGGTTGAGTCATCGCGATCATGATAAATAGAATTTATTATTCATTACTGGTACTTATTAAATCATTAATGTTTTTTACAAATAAACTGTTTTTGCAAGCACATATTCGTTTAGATAGCCCTAAATTTCATCATTTGAATGTTGAATACAAAGTAGACATACCATATCAGTTTTGGGATATAGTCCATATAAGAAGTACTGCCCACAACTGTCCACCTAAATAAATACCACCTGTCAGTTATTGTATTATCAACCAAAAGAGCAAATAAGTGCAAGTGGTTTGTTTTTAAGACATGTTTGCGAGGAGATCATAAATAAGATGATCTGTTTGTTTTCCCTAACTGGAGTTAAAGAAATGATTCAAAACTACAGAGAAAATGAGACTCCTAACAACCACAAGGAACACCTGGGAGACCAACTTTCACTATTTGATAAACAGCGCTTTCATCTTTAAGAGAGAGGAGAAACTCAAGCTCCACATTTTTCTGGTATGCTAATGATGTGCACTACTGTTCCACAGTGCAATGGGAAATGAACAAGGAGGAGCCTCTCACGTGTGGAAATTTTTGGCAAATGAGCTGTGCTGGTGTGGTGATCCTAAGATCACATATGGTGTATAAATTTGAGTTTAACTCAAACCTGTCAAAAAGGTAAATCTGCATATGAGAATGTGTTCTAGTAAATAATGTCTATTTGTTTGTGTTTTGTAAACAACTGGAGAGACCCGTTTGGTATGATGTAAGCTTCATCACTTCCCGTTAGTAAGGAACGATGCAGCATGCTAATGTTTTGCTTACTAGCCTGCCGAAGCCTCATGTAAGAGAAGTAGCTAAACAATGACAGCATAATGTATTCGTAATGTATGTGTTTATTTTTAGGGACCCTCAAGATCTTTTGTTTTTTTACATTTACCTGATGCTCTTATCCAGAGCGACTTACATGGTTAACAATTACAGGTAGGCCAGTGTAGTGTTAGGAGTCTTGCCCAAGGACTCTTATTGGTGTAGCTCAGGATAGTCACCCAGACTGGGATTCAAACCCCAGTCACCCACATGTAGAGGTGGCACCCTGAGTAGAGTGGTGTTACCCACTGAGCTACACCAACCACACGTTTTTCTGGGGAGGTCCAATAGGTTAATAAGTGGGTCCTAGTCCCCTAAAACAGCCTGTATCTCTGAAAATGATTTAAATTCTTCATTCTGAATATAATTCATCAAAAAGTCTATCTTTTTACAGCCTTATACAGTAATAGGAACACTGCAAAGCACATACACTTATGCCACATTTCCAGACACAGTCAACAAAACTCACAGTGATTTCTATAGGCTTTTCAAAGATAATGACTTTCTCGAAGCTGTTAAGTCTATGAATAGATATCAGAGGTGTGCAATCACATTCTCACAAGTAGAAGTGGAAGTGGAGCTGTGTGACAAGCTGTAGACGTGAGAACATCTCACTCACTGCTTTAAAATTACCATGAACAAAAAAGTCAAAGAGACCAGCAGAGCTCTTAGATGTATCTATCTGTGGACCTGATGTCCGTGCGAGGTTTCAGGAGGATCTAGTGCGCGTGTGTTTTTAGGAGATTATCAATAATTCAGAGCGGTTTATTGATCTTGGTCCTTTATGTCTCTGCAGTCTGGATGTGAAGACAGAGCATCAGCAGAAGGCTGGGCGTCACCGGCCTGCTGATCGTGCCATTGATCGTGGGGCATGGTCCTACACCACAGCGGCTACACGCACACTGAAACCTGAGCCCACACCCCAGGGCCGGCATACTGGGCTCAAATGCAAAGAGTATTGTTGTAGTATGCAGAAAACTTGTCTCGCCCGCTGACAAGGGCAAGGTTAGCTCATGGCAACTAAAGCAGAGGTGTTGCTCAGAGAGATCTGAACGCGATGCCATAGAGAGTTTGACAAAGTGAGGAAATATGCGTACAGTAGATCATGTTACATTTTGATACAAGGACCTTGGGGGTGAGACACACAGCATATATACTCTATAATTGTATCGTACTGTACCACTGAAGAAGCATAGACAGAAAGCATCGCTGCCTTGCCAAGGAACTAGGAATACAGGGGAGTCAACGGGGCTAAACCAAACTCAAAGGACCATCATAAACAAATACTAAATACGTGACATGGACCATCATAAAACACAAGTGAGCTTACAAAACAGAAACATTTAGTTGCCAGCATACCAAGTAACGGAAGGGGTTCCAGATTGTGGTAGTCTGTATCACTTTACAGGTCTAGGTCCAGAGTAGGGTGGCCACATGTCCGGTTTTAGGACGGGCCATCCAGTTTTTCAACTCCCAGTCCTCCGTCAAGTGCAATACCTGGACAGACGCCTATTAGTTGTGTGACATTGCTCGCCTACCAGCTAACCGCAGGTCAGCCCTCTTAGTGCACGTCAATTAGGAAGCTCACAAATGTGCTCCATTCCACCTAATTAACTGAGTAAAGCAATCATGTATATGTCATATAGGTTAGGTTTAATTCTGTTCTAGTGCCGTACCTGACCCCCACCCCCTTTATGATGTCCTCTGTTTGGGGTTGGGATGTCCTTTTTGGGGTTATGAAAGTCCAAAGACACTACAATATCATAACACTGGTCATGATAAGTGGGCACTCCATGTGACTAATATCTGGATTGTATCCTGATCAGGTTTTAGCCACATGTATTTACATTTGGTTGTCAAATCCATCTCTAATAAGTTGGACTGTAATCTGGTTGCTGTGTGGTGCGATATGCAAATCCGCTTGCTATGTAGGAACCAATTTGTGTTTGTTTGTCTTCTCAGCCTCCATCGCCGCCAGTTTGTTTTGCACAGTGGTGTCTGTCAATAATGACATTAAGCATTTCGTTTTGTCCTGTCCCCAGCCATGTGTGTCCTCTATGATTATGTCTTGCAGATGTTTAGGTAGTATTATGGGTAGTATGTACTGAGTTGTGTACTCAGTTGTACTGAGAGAAGACACAATGTACCAGTGGTGCAGGCCGCTAGTTTACTTTGTTGGAAGACAGTAAGATTGATGCTCGGCGATACTGCAGCCATCTGTGGCGGTGAGTTCAAGAGCACACAGTTATCCCCTTCTCTCCTCTCTGAGTAGTTAGGATGGTCTTCCATCTCCCCATCACTAACACTAGCATCTGTTAGCTGACGTTAAAGAATAAGCAGTTAGTGTTCTCCTCCAAGCATGCTGAGGTGTGCACTGAAGCTTCATTAGCAGCAGAAAAAGATGATAGCTGAAAAGATGATACAGGGCTTCATGTAGCTAGCATGTGCTAGCCTTCAACCGCCCTGTATGGCAGCATTGTATGACAGCGTGGGAGGCCGAGCTAGCGGTAGAAAATTGGCCATGACTAAATTGAGAAACTGTATTACCATTTTCATTATCTCTACAAAACCTTCTACGCTCTCATAGTGGACTCGCATTCTGTCTGCAATTTATTGTAGCCCCTTATAGACCTCTTTTTAATAAAACATGTAGTTGAATAGATTAGTGTTGACGATGTCCCCAGCACGCTCTGAAAAGATCACTGTGACGTAATTTATTACAATTAAAAACCCATACTTTCATACTGACCATCCTTTCCTGGCATGTGAAGTAATTTACTGATAATGGGGATTAAATCTGAATACCAGCATGCTAATACATCTTAGGTTTATAGCTGAAGCCTGATGCAGCTAGAGGCATTAGAGGATGAAATAGCTGAAGTAATTGGGTGCGTGTGTGTGTGGGGTGGGGGGTGGGGGTGGATATGGCCTGTCTGGCAGTAAGGGTGTGGCATGTCGACTGCTGCTTCAAACAGTTGTCTGGGATTCTATTTATAATCCTGTAATAATACCATTTTGGGTGAGATCTAACAGATGCAAGCACTTGAGAAGCTCCTGCTTGAATACGAGGTGTATTTTTGTCCATGCTAAATTTGTCTTTTTGTATTTTGGGTATTGAAGGCATGATCCCTTAATTTGAATGCGCATTAGAACCCGGACGTGTTTTGAATCTACACTCACAGTCAATTTGTCATTCTGACTGAAAAGAAGACTATGCTACATTTAGTCAGCATAAATCTCATTGTCTTCTTGGCTATCTGCACCTGAAAGATTGCGGCTGAGGAGGAATACTGATGGAGTTTGGTTACTGGGTTAGATTTGGCCAGCCCCACCCCGCAGCTGCTGGGCTAGATGTCTACAGGCTCCAATAAAATCCAACCTTGGCTTGTCTATCCTTCCTCTATCAATATCTGAGCAGACTGTACAGACATCTGCTTGGTCATCCAGGACCTCTACTGCTGAGTTAACAGTTTTAATAGAAAGACCTACCTTGCACTCACACCTACCATAAAGGTCCACTTTGTTGGTTTACAGTTACAGAATGTAGAACTGGTGCTGCACAAGTTATAAGCCCACTTCTAAAATGTCTAGCAATGAAAAGGGACCACCAGAGGAGCACCTATGAAAAGATAAGATGTGATTGGTTGGAATGATTCTGGTTTTGGCTCATTCAGAATATGACCACAGGTGAAGGCCCAAATGGTGGCTGATATAAACAGTGCACAGAAGAGCTACAGTTCTAAAGCTAGTACAAACATCTGAGATCATTTGTTCTCTATTAGAGCTTTCAGGAGACTTGCTTTCATTTTCATTTCTATAAAAGAAATACAGGGATATTCTTCCATTCCTTCAAAATTCAGTTTTAGAATTTGAATTTTCTGCTCCTCACCTCAACCAACTAATCCCAAATACAGCGTCTTCTTTGTTTACCGTGTTCAGGAACAGCTACACACCCCTTTGGAAATATCTGATGTAACCTTTTCAGCCATTTTTGTCTGGATATGAAATAAATGGGTGGTTTCTGAGTTTCGCACAGCATTACAGTACTTACATTTGCTCTGTCAGTAGGAATCCACACAGGCTTAGCTGCAAAAGCAGATCTGTGAGATGTTGATATTAAAGCACAGCTCAATGGAGGAGAACGTGCTCACCTCCAGGCCTTTGCTTCTCCTCCTCCCGCTCAATCAATCGATAAGAGGCGTGTGGTTTCACCATCAGGGCTTAGGATATGATTACACATTAAAGGAAGGGGAACCAGGGAAAGAAACAGTTGAAAGGAATGGCGCCTGAGGGCACTCATCTCTTCCAATCTGGCGCATGCATGCTCCAGAGCTATACAGCAGTAGACTTGAGAAGGGTTGAGAAGCTGAATAATAACAAGAATCCCATCTGCTCCCCCATCGCAAGTCAACCTCTTTGACTTTATTGATTGGAACAAGGGCACACACACAAAGGTATCTCACTGAGTCCAAGCACCAGAGATCATTCTCTGTCACTGCATAATTGGCTACCTGGCGTGGTTAAAAAAGACAGGTCTTCTTGCTTTTTCCTGAAACCAGTGACACATTAGGTGAGCAGACAGTCAGACTCAGCACTATTGTGGTTCTTTCATGTTTCTTTCTAGGTTGGTTCCATGAAGAACAAAGTACCACTACTAACAACACTAAGATCATTTAACTAAAGATTACTGGGGTTTTAGGCCTGTACTTTAATAGTTACCATTCAAAAAAGAAAGTACAACAAATTGTTAAACCAGTCTGGAAGTTAACTGTCAGCTAAAATCATTGTGACCAGCTGACCACGAAGCAAAGCACTCCATTTAAAAAAATAGGGGGAAATGGAAATAATGGACTTAATAAAAATGCCTCACTGCTCACAACATTCAAACGAGCGTGAAGCAGAAAAATGGTCCAGAGGAAATGACTTGCATCCATTAACAATATTTATTCTGCCTTGACTTTATCAGCATGCAAAAATGAAGAAATGCATTACAAAAAACAACAGCTGAATAAATATGCCTATAGAAAGAGGGGTAAAATAATCTCATGAGATTAGATGTGATAGTTCTCAGGTTTTACTGTTCTATCAGTCCCACTCTTTACCCCATTTTTTACACCTCAGTGTCTGGACTGAGAATAGTGCACCAACCTAAACTATCCAGCATACAGTGTCCTGTGACCACTGATGAAGGACTAGAGAATGAGCAATACAAGTTGTGCAGTAACTGGTGAACTATCTAACAAGACAGGAGTGTCTAATAGAGTGGACAGTGAGTGGACACAGTGTTTAAACACCTCAGCAGCACTGCAATGTCTGATCCACTCATAACAGGCATGACCCACACTAACACACCACCACCACCACATCATTGTCACCGCAGTGCTGAGAATGATTTACAGCCCTGATATAATACCTGATCTGTGGTGGTCCTGTGGGGGTCCTGACCTTTGAAGAACATGGTGACAGGGCATTAACAAGATATGCAGAGAAACAGATGGACTACAGTCTGTAACTGTAGAACTACACAGTGCTCCTATATGGTGGAGCTGAAATGGACATTAGTGTTCCTAAAGAAGTGGCCAGTGAGTGTATATGTATGATCCATATGTGTATATGTATGATCCATATGTGTATATGTATGATCCATATGTGTATATGTATGATGCATATGTGTATATGTATGATTCATATGTGTATATGTATGATCCATATGTGTATATGTATGATCCATATGTGTATATGTATGATTCATATGTGTATATGTATGATCCATATGTGTATATGTATGATCCATATGTGTATATGTATGATCCATATGTGTATATGTATGATCCATATGTGTATATGTATGATGCATATGTGTATATGTATGATCCATATGTGTATATGTATGATTCATGTCCAGTATCTGATTTACACAACATATATGTACATGCTGTCTGAAATGTATTCCTGGCCCCTATACTACGTATACTCTATGGACGGGCCTTTCCGGGCTTACTGATTGAGCCATCTCTATTATTCGTACCTGTCTATCTACACATAGGCCACGCATTCCCCCAGCTCTCTCTCTTTCTCTCTCTCTCGTTCTCTCACGCACGCACGCGCGCACCCATACGGGTCCCGCCCACTCGCTGTCTGTCCCGCGCACGCGCGCGCGTGTGTGTCCTGGCTGCCCGTGAACGCGCTCCGGTTGACACACGCATACACACACATACACATATGCGCGCTCGCTTCTCATCCTCGGTGAGTTTCAGCCCTCTTCTGTTATTTCTGCTAAATGGTGACCTTTATTCTGACCCTAGGATTCGAACGGCACGAGCTGCGTGTCCAGCGTCGGTTGTGATCTTATTCGGTCTCCCGTTCGGCGGTGGTTTTGTGCTGGTCAGAGATTTTCTCTGTAGGTCTGTCGGTTTGATTAGTGGCTGGTCTTTAATGAGGCGAGCTGTGACAGGGTGCCATCGTGAATGTGCATGATTGCACTGGGCACGGAGTATCTGCTCTCGTGCAGGAACGCAGTCCAGCAGAGACGGGCTATTTGTTGCATGCTGGTGGAAGCTGTTGTTGCGCAGAGCAGTGCCTCTGGGATGTTAGCATGTTCCATCAGTGGGTGTATTAGCAGTGCACGGATGGATGGCTTGAGTTGTAAACAGAGGTTGAGATTGAGCTCGATGAGCCTATTAAAGCTCGCAGGGTTTGCTGTGTGAATGTCTCGCCTGCCCATTCAGCTTGACAAGGTTTTGGTTTGTTAAGGTTTGATAATAGTGAAGGGAGGTTTGTTGGGCATTGCCCAGCTGACCCACTTCTTCATCCAGCTTTTTGAGGCCATCCGCTGCTCTCTCCTCCATGGTAGTATTTCCAGGCCTGTGGTGAGATACGTTCTAGCCTATAACCATCAGGTCTGCATGATACAGGAGAAAACTGACAGTGCATATATGTTTTTATTTGTACTGAGATATGAAAAAGTAAAGCCGTTTTCACCAGATGACTGGAACATCTGGAACATGTGGAAGGACTGTATTTTTTGTATGTGTGGATCTGCATAGAAAAATACATATATAAATAAATAATAATAATAAAAAGACCAGGTGTGTCATTCGCTGCTTTTTAGCAATAAAGTCGTTTGTAAACGAATCTAAATCTTAACTATTCAAACAAAGCTGAATAATTAGTGTGTAATAATGCACTCCAGGATTTGATTCATGGTACTCCGGCCTCGATTCGGTACTCTTGTGATATTTTGAGCACAATTTGAAGAAATTTTGATTGAAAGAAACGTCTGACTGTGTAATGTTGTTCCACAACTTTCTAATAACACTAGAGCAACAAACTGTTTAGGTTCAGCCACAGTTGCTCCACCCAAATGTAGAGTCTAATATCATAAACTCATTTGCTATATGTACTTCCAGAAATGGTACTTCCAGAAATGGTAATGCACTATTCTGACGGGTATCTAGTTTTGATGTTCCAAGTGAGTTCCACCTAGCAAACCGTAGGCTCATCCACACTGTCAGAATTCTGCAAGTCATATTCTCATTGGCTATCAGCACTTCCACATGTGCACACATCTGTGAATGGTTTTGCACGGGTACATCAAGAATCAAACTTGTTGTTGCAGCTATGTTCAGCCTAGAAAACAGTGGTCTCAGCCAGATTCCCCAACCATTATATATTTCTTTGTTTCTTTAGGTTCATGTCGTGAGTCTGTAACTTAAGATTGCTTAATTCTATATTTAATACCAAACAGCAGGCTGTGATTCGTCGATTTGCATCAGTTAAATTTTCCTTTCCTGCAGTTGCAGGCTTGTCTTGGCGACGGTAAGTGGTGACAGGTACCAGACTCTGGCAAGGTGAAACTAGTTGGGCTTTCACCAGTGTTCCTTAACATTACACGCCCTGTGATGTGATAACTGTGCATGTGCACACAGCAATAACAATGCTGAAACTGTATATACTGTCCTAATAGCTACTGATGTAAATGCCAGCTAGGCTTTTAAATGCCAGCATTACAAGATTGAACAGTTGAACATTATTAGAGCTCATTTATGCTCAACATTAAAGGCACATCCGGGCCCAGACTGAGCCTTCCTTCTGTCCCTACTCTGTGTTCACTTAGTCTGTACTGCTAAATCTTGCAGATGACAGAGCACTATCACCGGAATTCATGGGGGCTGTGTTGCTTGAGACAGAACCATAGCCAGATGTTTATGGACAGGACAATAAGAACAAACTTCTAAACTTCTCTAAGGTGGGATGTTTGAGAAGACCATGTGGGACTTTGTTAGAAATGTTAAGTATGTATATGATATCACCGCCTAGGCACCATGTTTGTTGTGGTCAGAACCTTTAGATTCTGGACTGCCATCTAACGAGTGTATTGCTTAACATTCATACCAGCGTAAAGGACGCGTTAAATGATGCCGGCAGTGACAGTTACATGGTTTAAAACTGACATATTCTATTGACATGTTCTAGTACAGGGAGCCTTTATGCACATTTAGTTCCAAGGCCTAGTAACTATACTAACAGTCTACCATTATACCAAGTTTATTAAGCCTTTATCTCATCCTGTGATGCTATTAGATGCAGTTTCCTCTAAGCTAGTCTCTGTTATTGAGATGCTCAGCAAGATAAAGCTAAAGGATGACAGACCCCAGATAAGCATTAGCTTTTTCAGGGAAACTCCATCAGGCTGTACTGTGTTCACAGCTCCTAATTAATAATGTTCAGGACGTTTAACCCTGAAGGAAGTAGGGTTAAATACACTCATCATCAAAAGAGTGTAAAAAGAAGGAAGAGTGGGATTGCAGTGCTATTGGGAAAGAAGTAAAGGTTGCCAGGAACATTAAAAGAAGATCAGAGGTTTCTCATGGTGTGCTGTGATAATCCATCCCATGCAGGCTGAATATTCTCACACAGTTCCTGCAGATTTTATGGTAGGGGTGGGGTGAGATTGACGTTAAGGGGATATTACATCAGCACCATTTTGTCAATTTGTCTTAGGGCTATTGTGGAGATTTCCATTAAGATATGTAGCGTAATCCAGTGCATATTATATTTGAGATCTATGGAAAGACAAGTAGGCCTAAGTGTGGGCATATCATATGCCAGTCAGTGCCCACTTCTGCTTGTTCTTCTTACTTATTTATTGTGCTTAAACGACGGCTAGCACAATCTCAGCCACCATTCAGTATTCATTTGCCTTAGCTGTCGGCTATAATAGATCCTTTACAGTACAAAATAGCATAACAAGCACCACTGTGGGTTCTTTGTTATGTGAGTTTTGTTCCCAGCATCACCCTCACTTGTTAAAAGCCATTTGATCGACATAAACTGGTTTTGGAGGCGTATAGAAAACGCTTCTCGGGTAGTGGTCAGGATTTCATTGGTTGGGATGCGATTAAGAGGCCTTAACGGGATTAAAGACAGAAGCACCCGCCTCTTGCTACAGCACCAGCTTTAGATAACTGTAAAACTGGGACACACTTGCTCTCTCTTTCACCACATCTTATCTTGTTTTCTGTCTTCCTGAGTTTTTTCCTCATGCTTTAAAGACGGACTGAGATGTGGTGATGGACAGGAAGCAGATGAACTGATATAAAAGAGCCCCATCATAATGCAGCCTAATCTCCAGCATTAAGAGAGAGAGCATTTATTATGATGAAGCTAATGTACATTCTATTCAGGGACTCTCCAAATGCCATCATAGCGATTACTCATGTTACAGAAACAGCATAATGACCAAATTCAGTTAATGAGCATGATCCAGAAATTAAGGCAGGTTCAGTTTGTGCCTTGGTTTGGAGCAGCACCGAATCTGTCATTGTTTAGCGATTAGCTTGATGGAAACGGAACAGATATAATTTGTCTTCATAAAAAAACTTTAGAAGCTTTTTATTCTTTATACAGACAAAAGTTGGTGATTTTGGTGGATTTTGGTGGAAACTACACAGTTATCAGCTTGCAGATCTAGTGACCTTTAAATGACCACTGCTGCCTGTTCGGAGAGAAAACCAATTAGCTCAGAAAGCTTACACTGCATGCTAGCGATGTTGGTCTCATAGCTCCAGTGTAATATCAAAGAAGTCCACACTTAACTTCCATCCCTCACTGGTGAAGTTAAAAAACTTTTTTAGCTTTACTGTAATTACTAAATAATTTTTTTGTGACTGAATAATAAGTCTGGAGTTGTTACCAAACAGCGGTGGAAAATATGGCGACATTTAATTGTTATCATGTAAAATATTGTCGCTGCTCTGAGCATATCATGGATATCATTGATACTAACAGAACACTGACTACATGTGGTTTTACAAAGTGAGCATAATAAGGCCTGTTTAATTGGACATAGTTGTAGGTTTATTATTATTATTTAATAGCATTTTAATATATGTGGCAATACAGGATGGGGTCATAATCGTGGTGGTAACAGGAACCAGATATCCACAAGTAACCTTTAAAAGCTCCCTCACAAAGAGTTATTACATCGAATGTTCACATGTATGTCTGAGATACGGTTTATGCCTAAATCTAAAAATAAGACATTAAATAAAACACAAGACAAATTTGGTAAAACAAAATAAGAACCAAATGTAAACATATTATTTTCCAATATCAACATAACATTGATTCACAGGTCATTTTAGATGATAACAAATTGGCGGCCCTTTGTGTTGTAGACATCATAATCACTGGTTTCTAATATGGCAAGAATTAAAATATATTGAGAAATATTTGAATACTGCAAACAAGGTGACATTTTGTGTCTTTTAGTTGAGTTTTAGGAACACTATTCAAAAAACACCCCACCATAGGCGTAAGTTTGCTAATGTTAACGTTGGCGGTGCGGCCTTATGCTACTTATGTACGTTGGAGTTGGAGCGTCTAATGACTACAGATGGGTTATGACAATGATGTTGAGCAATCTGGGGCTTAAACACAACACAGAATGGACCACTGTCTGCACTAATCTATTTACATGAGCTACTTATTTAAAAATCAGTACCGTGTTTTTGGGAAGGACACAGTAACAATGGGTATAAATATTTTCTTACCACCACAGTGAAGAAAATCTGATTAGGTTCCTCTACAATTAAGCATTTCACACCCAACTACTCTGCATGACTTTCATCACACCTCAAGAATTGAATTATGGAGTAATTTGGGAATAAATTATGGAGGTTAAAAAATATCCATTTCTGTAATAAACAGTGAAGCCTTTAATGCCTAAACAGCTGTTAGAATGCTGCTGTGTTGCCTTAGCAGTCAATCCCAAGACAGTATCGGCAGATTGAGATGGGCGCATGATCCCTGCATTTTGGTTTAAACTGTAACTCACAGCTTCGATTCTCTACACAGATTCTGTCTCTAGGATGATTTATGCACTATTTATTAATTCCTAGACCCAACACTGAACATTTTTATCTGTTTCACAGGTAGATGTATCTGTTCAAAGAGACACGGAACCAGACTGATAGAAACTGTCAAACTGCTCAGTTTCCTCCATTTAATTAAACAAATAGCACTGTCTACATAGAAATACTCCTATTCACCATCTCTCCTGGCAGGTGCGCTAAACTATGTTTTGATGAAACTGGGCTTGCTAGCTATTTCATCTGGCTCAGTTCTTTTGTTAGTGTTTTGTGATTAGTTAATTCCACAGAGGACTTTAACTCCAGAGTGATTTCATTTTGCCTGTCATAACCCATATCTCCACAAAGACCTATCAAGCATGAGAATCTGAGAATCTTTTTTCAGTGCAGTGGAGCAGAAGTTTAGATGACTGGAGCTCCGGGTTAACTGTCAGCGTCAGTATAGCATGCCCACAGGACGAGTGTAATCCACTGTGCAGAAAGGAAGAGCCTCATGCTGTAGTGTGTTTTGGTCATGTTGTCAGCCTCCTCACGGGCTAATGTGGGTCTTTAGGTCTACAAGGCTTCTCTGGAGGCAGTACTCTGTATTTAAAGTAATGCGTGTGAGGAAACAACTGAACCGTGCTGTACATGTTTACTATGCATAGATGCATAAAGTGGGTCATTGTGCACACACAGAACACATTGTTTCAAAACTGAATATGATAAAAGTGTGGAGTGGGCAGTTTGATATTTGTGATTATCATAATGCATTGGTATGATATGGTATGATATGATATGATATGATATGGTATGGTATGGTATGGTATGGTATGGTATGATATGATATGGTATGGTATGGTATGATATGATATGATATGGTATGGTATGGTATGGTATGGTATGATATGATATGATATGATATGATATGATATGATATGATATGATATGATATGATATGATATGATATGTTATGGTATGGTATGGTATGGTATGGTATGATATGATATGATATGATATGATATGATATGATATGATATGATATGATATGGTATGGTATGGTATGGTATGGTATGGTATGGTATGGTATGATATGATATGATATGGTATGGTATGGTATGGTATGGTATGGTATGGTATGGTATGGTATGGTATGGTATGGTATGGTATGGTATGGTATGATATGATATGATATGATATGATATGATATGATATGATATGATATGATATGATATGGTATGGTATGGTATGGTATGATATGATATGATGTGTCACAGTATATTTTTTTCATATCAGTACCAAAATGTTGAGTGGTGTTTTATAAAAGTGATATTATATGTAGCTACATATCATCCACCCGAAGTTTCTTGTTCAACTTATTTTTTATTGCATTGTATAGTTCTAATAATACTTCTGCCAGTAATTCTATTATTTGAGCATTAAAAAAAATTATTTTACATAAGATTATTTTACAAAGATAATGATGTTGAAGTTTTCAAAACCTACCAGTGAATACTGAACAATTTGGGGGAAATATCTAATTCTAATTGATCCAGCCCTTATTGTGATTGCCATTTGGGATTTAAAGGCAGTTATTTTCTATAAATTCATTTATTTTTATGCCAAGAAGAAAAGAATGCTACTTTCTCTGGCAAAAAGCTTGATTGCTGAGGGCATCAGACTATCAGTTAGTTGTGATGTGAAATACACTTAAGATGTTGTGATTAGTCTGACTCACCTACAGGGAGTTCCCAAGCTCTGTGTTATTAGGTTAAATAAAACTTGTTCAGACAACACTGTAAAAATGTATTATAACAAATTGCAGCTCTGACCAATCCTTCAGCCCTAGCACCACGCACTATCCAGTACACAGAGCCCATCTATAGAAACAGCTGAAAAACATACGTTTGAATTTAAGTTTAAACTTGTTAAGTTTAATGTTTTTGTGAAGTCACATGATCCCACACAGTGTCGAAGCATAAAAGGGTCGTAAAAGTGTCACACAGTGATTCTTGTAAAAGCTGTAAAAATCTTTAGCTATTAGACTGCAAACTGCATATTCACTCCGCAGTCCATATGTGGAAACCAAGCTGTAAAAACTTGCCTGTTTGAATTAATCATTTTGCGATGTCACAAAACACAGCTCACTTACATACGTGCAACCCATACATTCACATGGGAGGAGGCCATTTACGAACCTCAAAGTAACCAAAACAGCCTGTTCAATTTTAAAATATTACATCAATATAGAGGTCAGAAAATGATACTTAGGAACATAAAATCACACAAAACCTATATGTGGACCGTAAAATGCAAGACAAATCATTCAACGTGGAAATGATGTACACTTGTAAGTCAAGAACCTTTAGAGCCGTTTTTGAAGCGTTGTCATTTCCTGATCTGCTGTAAGGTGACCTTGTGTGGTGTTCGGCCTTTGTCTGAACGTGCAGTGTCACTGGGGATTGTCTCTTTCCACCCTGTATACCATTATCCCTCTTTTTCCTCGAATGCACATTTGAAGGTCACAATGACAGCCCCTCAGATGCAGAATTTATGCCTTGAACGTTGTTATGTCAAAATAACAAAGTGCCTTCTAAATGAAGACACTCTGGAGATGTTATGCAAGTGAGTCTAGTAAAGGGCAGCTTCAGTCCGGAAATGATGTACCTATTTTCCCTCAAGGGGGGCTCTCTTTTGGGAAAGAACTCCAAACCAAAATGATCCAATTAAAAGCTTATCTGTTGGCAATACTCAAGCGTATCCTCTATCTTTCTCACTTTCAGTAGTGCACTAGAGTGTGAGAGTGCCTCTCGTCCTCATTGAGAGTTGTAGTAAATTCACTGTGCTTCACAACAGGACATATTTAAGCCTCTGTATGGAAAAGCTACTGTCTTAATTGGCTATTTTTTGTTCAGACTGACCTTTCTTGGGTTAACAGATGTTCTTCACCCATTTGTGCATCGCCCTGTTTTACTAAGCAGCTCTGCTAGTGCTAATTCTGCTGGGTTTTTACATACTCGTATGTGTTAAGCTGCTGCGAGAGCGAGAAAAGCCCTGGCAAATCATCTGTCTGTTATTTAAGACCCAATGCCCTTGCTCCTCCCTGACTGCAGTGGAAAGTACCCACACCTTATGGAAAGAGCTGTAATGCATCTCTGTCTTTGATGCAGCCAATGAGAGGCCAAGGCTTAATATAGCATGATGTGGCACCTGGACGGCTCTGCATGATGGTCCTGTTTCCTTGCATTTTCATATGCAGCAGAGGGGAGGTTCTTTTTTAAACAAGCCCCCCCACCCCCAGCAGAAATGCTGCAATGCGTCGCACAACTCCAAGACTGGGTCAGTGTAACGCGGCTGGCGGCAATCGCTTGCTTGCTCGCTCGCTCGCTCGTCCGCCGTCTCCATGGCAACAGCCAATAGATTTGCATGCAGAAGCTTTGCAACATTGTTTTGGTTGCGTGGAATTTCAAAGACTGCTTTGCTGGGAGATTAGGGACGTCTTGCACACCAGGGGTGCAGTAAAAAATACAGTAGGAATGACGTGGAGGAGTAACGTGTGCGCACGCATCCTGTTGGAATTTTTGTTCCCAAATAAATTCCACTACAAGATCCAAGCTTATTACATCGATGTAGATTTAGTATGCTGGCTTTCCAGTGTATTTCATTACATTGCAGATGACTCAGTGGAAAAATGTGCATTTGGACAAATACTGCTTGTGTTTCTATCACACTTTATTTTAGTTGAGAAGACGTTATTTAGAACAATCACAAGCCTGCTATTTTGGCATGATGTAAAAAGGAGGCAGTCTTGGAAACTGAGTTACGAGTCTCTCAGGCAACACGGAAATAAACAATGGGCGAAACGACTGTGGCTGAGACTAATGAGATGTAAACAGATTCATTCAGAGAGGTTTGATGTGAAATGGTTGACTGAGGAGAAGCGTGTCGATCCAAATGTCTTTACAGTGCTAGTGATGGGAACCAGGGGTCAGGATGTCAGCAGCATCTGTTCGATGTACTGTCCAAAACCACCAGTAAACCTACATGCCATTCTGAGATTTTATATTTTGATGATGGTAAAATAGTCATAAATCTAAAAGAAGCTAAAAGCTTTCTTACCAAAAAGTACATTTTAAAGCCCAAATGATTAAAACCATCATCAACAATGAGTGTGGTCACTTTCACTTAATAATCTGGAATTATCTGATTAATCGAATGGTCATATAAACAGCATACTCCAAATTCTTAGATCAGATTAGGGCCCAGAAATCTGATTATGAAATCCAGTAACGGTCGCTAGATGTTAGCTGGATTTTAGTAATCTAATTTCTCTGCACATGTATACACTCTGATTTCTTTCACTTCTGTTTGTCTGTGCATGTATAGAAACAGAGAGCAGTACCAGAAGTAAACAAGTAGAATTATATTCTGCTCATTATTTTCGTCTTCTAGATAATTTGTGCTCATATTTATGTTTGTGTCAAGTCTTATTCTGAAAGTATACTGGCTGTTTTGATTTCTGCCTGACTCATGTAGACCTAGAGTTTTCCCTTTATCTGATCACCCAAGCACATGTAAATGCAGTAAATGGATTACTGACATAATCAGATTTTCTGCATTATCAGATTATTATGTACATGTGAGTGCAGTCATGTCATCATGGCATCAAGGAGCGTATTCATAACCATATCATGTAATAACTTTCTGTGAGGAGGCATTAAACTCCTCCATCACCACCACCACTGTCATGACTGACTCGGCATCAAACCACACATCAAGCCACTCTGACTGAGTTTGTTAATATCAGTGATGCAGATGTTTTGGGATCGCGTATGTAAATGTATATTTCTCTTCTGCAGGACAAAGACTTCTGCAGTACAAGAGTGATGTGCTTGAGACAGTTGTGTTGGTGAATCCATCTGAAGACAATATTGCTATAGAGGTAATAGCACTGGTTTATAGAAGTTCCTCTTAGCCAGTTGTAATATTTACATTGTTACGTCACAGCCTGAAGTACAATAACACATGCATGCTCTTTTCTCTCACACAGCTCAGAACACTGCTCTGTGACTCAGCCCAACACAAGTTACTGGTCCTAGGCGGTCAGAGCACCGAACAAGGTGGTGACATCATCCTACAAAGTGGTGTCTTTGGGTGGAAGAATTTCTCTGATATCATCACAAGTCAAAGAGTAAGCGACTCTTTAAATCACAGGCTTATTAGTAGGAATGCACATGTTTTGGCAATGGTAAAGGTAAAGGAGTTCTGGGCCTATGACAGCATGTTCAATATATTTCATATATTTCGTTTAGAGTTATAGGGAACTACTGCATATATTTCTCTATAAACTGCATACAGAATACATCATTAAATATTGGTTTGAAATATCAGTCATATCTGAACATCTGTCTAATTTTGATACAATGTTTTATAAGCATTTACACTATGATCAGTGTTGGCAACTACTTTTAATGGGAAGTAGCTAAAGCATGCTTAACAAGTGAAAAATATCACTAGATGACATCATGCACTAATTTCCATTTGTGACATCACTGCATGATTTTTGCATTCTGCTAAGTGTCAGATAGTATCAGGTCCTTTACATCTTGTGACTTCTCCCCTACTGTCTCATGCATATGCTGTATTTTAATATATCCAAATTCCTAATAAAGAAATTCTCGTCATGATGGCAATGCTTTGTTATTTTCTTTTGCTGTGCGTTGAGGAAAACCACACAGACACAGTGCAGCTTTAAACCACATATTGATTTGATTTTCGATATTGAAATTAGAAATGTTGATACTCTGTACGTTGAAACTAGAAAATAAAAAATAAAAATAGTTTTATTTTCACAATTTATTCAGTACATGTTTATTTTGTGGCCATGTTAACCCACTGCTGCAACAGCCGCTCCTCTTTAGCCCAATGCTAAGTGACAAAGTTTTCAGTGCTGCTTCATTTTTCATTTTTATATTACAGGAAGATGTAAATATATAAAGGCTTGCGTTTTTATGGAAATCACTTTTTATATGTGTAAAACAATAAAACCACAGCTGCTCAGTGGAAAACATCTTGTTTCTATGTTCTGGATACTAAATGCTGTATAGCTATATAGTTATGAGTGATTATAAGTGATAACTATGAGTGATTGCCTGTTTTCCCTTTCTGTAGATTAAAGACTTCCTGAGCCAGTCAGATCCAAGCGAGCGAGCCTGTCTGACTGTGTGCTGTGCAGCAGAGGGGGCCTGGAGCTCCCTGGAGCTCAACCAGGAGCAGTACCTGCTGGACATTCGACTGAACCCTGAGCCTGTACTGCCTGAGATGGAGGGTGTAACAGAGTTCACGGAATATGTCTCTGAAACAGTGGATGTTCCTTCTCCCTTTGAGCTATTGGAGCCACCAACCTCAGGGGGGTTTCTGAAGTTGTCAAAGCCATGTTGCTACATCTTCCCTGGAGGCAGAGGTGATTCGGCCCTGTTTGCAGTCAACGGCTTCAACATTTTGATTGACGGCGGTTCAGACCGAAAGTCTTGCTTTTGGAAGCTGGTGCGGCACCTAGATCGGATTGATTCTGTTCTACTCACCCACATTGGAGCAGACAATCTTGCCGGGATAAATGGACTGTTGCAGAGGAAAATTGCAGAGCAAGAGGAGGAACAGTCCCAAGGCTCCAATGCCTATGGGGACTGGATGAAAAACCTGATCTCACCTGAGCTAGGTGTGGTGTTCTTCAATGTTCCAGACAAACTAAAAATGTCAGAACCAACCCTGAAAGTGAAAAGGAGTATCGAGGAGGCCTCACTGACCCTGCAGTACCTTACCAAGTTGGGAATTAGGCCCGAGCCCCTGTATCGTGTTGTTAGCAACACAATTGAGCCTGTCACACTTTTTCACAAGCTAGGGGTTGGCAAGTTGGACATGTACGTTCTAAACCCTGTAAAAGACAGTAAGGAAATGCAGTTCTTCATGCAGAAATGGGCAGGTAACAGTAAGGCTAAGACTGGGATAATCTTAGCGAATGGAAAAGAGGGAGAAATTTCTGTTCCATACCTCACATCAGTAACGGCCCTTGTTGTCTGGGTTCCTGCTGGCCCTACTGAAAAGATAGTGAGGGTGCTGTTTCCCGGAAATGCCCCACAGAACAAAATTTTTGAAGGCCTTGAAAAGCTGCGCCACCTTGACTTTTTGCGTTATCCAGTTGCGACTCAAAAAGACATATCATCCGGACCTCCCCCTCCAGTCATTAAACAAACCAAACTGAAGCCGAGGACTGATAGCAAGGAAAGTCTCAAATCTTCCCCCAAAATGCATGCCACTACTAAAGCAAGCAAAAAGGAGGCAAACGAAGACATAGAATCGAAGAGTGACTCTGTAAAGGAGAACAAAGTCGAAAAGAAGCCGAAGAAACTGAAGGAGAGTGTTAAAACTCCCAAACCTGTGAAATCCCAAACAGATACAAGAGATACAGTGAAGCAGGAGAAAAAGAAGCTGCTGAGAGAGAAGTCTCCTAAAAAGCAGGACAAAGATAAGACATCGAAAATGGAGGAAAAGAAAGATAAAGAAAAGAAAGAGGTTAAGAAAGAAAAGAGGGAAGTGAAATCTTTTAAGAAGGATGACAATAAAGAATCCAAAGCGAAGGAGGAAAAGAAGGCCGATTCGACTAAACCGGAGTTAAGGAAAATCACGAAACCTGACTTGAAGCCTTTCACACCTGAGGTCAGAAAAACTCTGAATAAAGCAAAGGTTCAGGTGAAGCCAAAGACGGAAAAAACTAAAGCGGTCAAAGAGCGAGAGAACAGGCCGGCTGCTCAACAGGTTTCAAAAGAAAAACAGGAAAACGACAGATCCCTTGTCTCATCTCCAGAAGACCTTACCAAGGATTTTGAGGTACTGAGACAAGAAGAGCTTTCTGAGAGCAAAGTTCTCCCAAACCTTCAACCTACAACCGTCACTGATGCAAAAGCTCCTCATATCGAGTCCCCTGATGAAGGAATAACCACTACTGATGTTGAGACCGAATCCCTTCATGAGGAAAAGCAACCACTTGAAGTAAAGCCAACTAAATCCCCAACAAGTAAGGGAGAGAAATTTGAGGATGAAGGTGCTGGTACAGAGGACGACTATGAGGAGGAATACAACATAGAGGGCAAAGCAAAAAAAGCTTCAGATGACAGTGGTAAGACAGAGGAGAAGGAACGGCAAGATGTAAAGGGGAAAGAAGAAGATACTGAAAAGAAAACGAAAAAGAGTGACAGCGAGGAGGAAGAGGATGTTATCGAGAAGGCCGAGCTGGAGGAAGCGGAGGATATCGTTCATGCAGATGAGCTTAAATACAAATCTGAGGCAGCCAAGAAAGAAAAGCTTGACAAGGACTGGGACGCCAAGCAGAGCGAAACCAAATTAGGTAAAGCAACTGCAGCCACAGAGCACATCTCTTTCATCCAAGATGAGACCATTCCTGGATATTCAGAGACTGAACAGACAATTTCTGATGAGGAGATCCATGAAGATGTGGAGGACAGGATCCCTCATCTCAGTTATGATGTCGGTTCTTATGACATATCTGTCCCTGATGAGCCCGGTTCTTTCGACACCATCCAGGGTGTAAAAGAAATGAAACCCCCAGCAATATCTGTTGCATGTGATCTAACAGCAAAAGGAAGTGGTTTGGTCCAAGAGCCGGCTTTATCAGCCTTTGCCACCAATATCATTGCAGCACCGTTGGCTGAAGAGGAACATATATCCTCAGCCACCTCCATTACAGAGTATGACAAATTATCCTCCTTTGCTACATCTGTCACTGAAGATCAGTCCATTGCATCTGTGACAGCACCTCCTACTGAAGATGCAGGGAAAAGCTCCTTGCTGCTAGACACTGCTAACAGTATACCATCTTCTACTCGCACAGAGGGAAAGGAGTATTTACACTCAGCTGGCACAATCTCTCCAACATCATCTTTAGAAGAGGACAAGTGCTTCAAGTCGCCTCCATCTGAAGAGTACCAGCCTATTGTTCCTGAACTGGAAGCTAGTGCGAAGCCCACCACTCAGGCACATGAAGAAGATGAAGAGGATGAAGAAGAGGACGAAGACCAGACACCAAATGTTGACGTGCCTCTCGGAAAGCTGCATGAAGGTTATGCATCTGCTGCCATACAAGACCTAGAGCAAGCTTTTGATAAGCCCCCTTTCCCAGTGGCGCCTATTTCCTCAGCTACCGTGCAAGCAAAGGATGAAGAAGTGTCTCCTGTTGCTCAGGATGAACCCACCAAAGCAGAAGTTACAGAGAAACATGTACCTTCTGCACCCTTCTTCTCCAGCACCCCGGAAACAAGTGGAACTTCAGAAACAGAAGAGAGATGCTTAAGTCCCGACGATAGCACTATGAAAATGGCTTCACCTACACCGTCAGGTCCTACTAGCAGTGGTTACTCGCCTACAGAGGAGAAGGCACCAAAGACCATAACTGTGGAGAAAGAGGACAGAATGGACACACACAACATCCAGATGTTTTCAAAACATGAAACAGAACCATCAATCGATGCTGACAAGAAGACAGTGTCTGTGAAAGTAACGGAGGATGAGGGTGATCCATTCAAAAAGGGCTTCTCTAATACAAGGGCAACGTTCGATGATTCAGGTGAAGAAGAGGAGGAGGAGGAGGAAGAAGAAGAGGAAGAAGATGAAGATGAAGATGACTATTACAAGAAGCAAGATATCAAGACCTGTGGCAAAACTAAATACAAAGAAGAGAGGGAGAGCACATTCCTGGATGAGGAATACACCTGTGAGCCACAGTCTCTAAAAGAAGAGAAGCTACATGGAAAGGATAAAGAGGAATCGGAGAAGGAACAGAAACCACAGGACATGACACATTTGGATAAGGAACACAAACCCCAGATGCTTGACTTTGAGGAGGAGGAGGAAGACAGTGAAGCTGAAGAGTGCACTTACTCGAGTGTAAAAGGCCCTCAGGGCATGTTAGATTCAGTGTCAGTAGGCCAAGGCAAAAAAGATGTGTTGTTCTCGGAGAGTGATGACACAATAGCGACCTCCAAAGACAGTGATAAAAGTGTACACTTCAACTTGTACTCCTTCCCTGAGCGTGAGAAGGGTCATAAGGAGGAATACGTGCGGGAAATAAGGCAAGATACCCCTTATGTTGGGAAGAGTTTTACATATTCTGATGTGTATGACAGTAAATCTAGTTCAGTTGATAGTTCTTACTCTCCAAATGTACCAAAAGACTTCATGGACAAGTTTGATGAGAATGAGGACATCCTAAAGCAGACAGAGACGAAAGACACCACCTACAGTGCCAGCTTAACGGAAACCACGAAAATGTCAGATTTTATGGAATCTCCACTGAAGGAAGCGTCTTCATCTGCAGTCAGTGAAACTAAAACTACATACGGTGCTTCGTATATTGGTGATGTTTCAGATAATAAGTCCTCTGTCAGTTTTGCCAGAGAATCCGATATGACTGAAAAATCATCACATTCCTTCCTTCCAGAATCAGACCCCTTTTCTGTTAAGTTTGGTCAGCCTACTGTCACTGGCAGGACAGAAGTCAGTGAAGCACCATCAAGCGATTACCTAGATGATTTTACCGCTTCTGGCTTTTCTCCAAAAAGTAGCAGTCCTGCGGTAGCTCAGTCTTTAGGTGATATGAAAGCAGTAACTGCAAAAGACATGAAGATGCTAGCACACGGTGAGGAGGATGATGAAGAAGAGGATGAAGAGGAGGAAGAAGAAGAAGACGAGGATGAGGATGATGACGATATGTACGGAAGACATGTCAGTGATAGTGACCAGGAGAAGGGTGCCAAAGACAAATCAGAGAAAGAATTTAGCCCATTTGGTGGTGCCACCTGCACACTGCCTCCTGAGTTCAAGGAGGAAAAGAAGGATCCCCTGCAAGACTATGGTTTTAGCGCTGACAGTTACGGCAAACCCCCAGTTCCTGCTCCATTTGAACCCGCTGTGAGCCACAAGAGCCCTGAGGAACCTTTCAAAGTGACTAAAGATGAAGCTTCATCGCTGTTCTCTGGAAGCCAAATGACAGAATATTCCTCTGGGTATGAATATTCATATGGCAAGGAAAAAGATTCTTTTCCATCCACTAAATATGAAGAGAAAGCAAAAAAAGAGGATAGCTACGACCAGTCTTACTTACCCCTTACCACGAAGTCAAGTGACGATAAATATCATAATGATGAGAAAGACCTTGAATTTGAGAAACAAAAGACACCAGATGTTTTAGCAAAAAAGCCTGGAGACTCACCTGGATTCAATTATGCAGCTGCAACAGCCACAGCCTACTCATCCTCTTCCTCCTACAGCCACTCTTCATCTGCTTCTGCCTCTCTATCTACCAGCCGTCAGTTTGGAGACGAGATAGAGACTCTCGCCAGTGCTGGTTATGAATATTCGTCCTTCAAAGATGAACATTCTCCTGTGATGGATTCACCCGGTGGACTGGTTAAAGATGAATATATGGAGGTCTCAGAGAAGTTGACTCCAGCCACCACCACAGCTGAGTCCACCTCTAGCCTTGCAAGATTTTCTCCATTGTCGCCTTTTGAAGAGATCAAGCCTTTCCCGTCTCACCTAGTTCCATCTGCCGATGATAAGAGAGAAGAACTTGCCAGCTCTGCCAGTGGTCCTTTGGACAAGGGTCCCCAGGGTGCATGCTTCTACAAGCCAGAATGGGGGGATGATACAAGTTTGCAGACTGAATATGGTGCTACTGGGCCTTATAACCCTCTGTCTCAAGCCACTGAGAAGGACACCCTGACAAAAGGTTTGTTTGGTGCCTCTTCGCCTCATGATGATGTCCCTGAGAAAAAGTATTATGAAGACACAGAGAGTAGCGAAGAGGAGGAAGAGGATTATATGTGCGAAATAGAGCAGGATAAACTACAGTACCAAAGATCACCATTCACAGCTCAAGCAGACAAGAAGGATAGTCCTTTTTCCTTGACAGAAAAACTTACTATGGACACATCTACTAGTAAGGTAGGTGCACTGCCAGATGTGCTTACATATACTTCTTCAGTGCTACAACCTACAAAGCCAGATACTGCAAATGGTCCTGCAGAAGTCAGCATGACAGCACCTGACCCCTTTGGTGGAGTGAGTAAGGTAACATCAAGCCTGTCAAAAGCTGAAGTGAAAAGTGAGGAATTCGAATCCGGCAAAGTTAGGAGTCCATTTGAATGGGAAATGTTGCAGCAAAGAGGCATTTACCCAGGGGCTTCACCTCCTCACTATCGCCATGAGGATGAGTATGAAGAAGAAGAGGAAATGGAACCTGAGCACCCACCCCGTCCTCTTTCCCTTGCATCTGCAGATCAGTCTTTTCCATCCTCCTACTATAAAGAAGATCCGGCAAGGAGGGACGACTCGGATCATCCTCCTGACGTGTGTATGGGTGCCAGTCCCTTTTCCTCTTCAGCTTCACCAGGTTACTCGTCCTCAGAGTACAAGCAGAGGAAAGGAGACACTTCCCCGTCATTCATCAACCCAAACCTTTGCCAACTATCCAGTGATGAGGAAGATGAGGAAGAACGAAGCCAGGACGCTGATCAGCAGCAGCCTTCGGGGAAGACAAGATACCACAACCAACCTCATCATCATTCTCATAGGGAGGACAGTGAATCGCAGCATCTCTCTGGAGCTGCAGCTGCTGATATGGGCCTAGCTGGTGAGGACACGCCCCCAACCTCAGTCAGCGAATCACTGCCCTCGCAGACGGATTCTGATGTTCCACCAGGAACTGAAGAGTGTCCGTCGATCACAGCTGAGGGAAATGTGGAATCTGATGAAGATGCAGATTACCTTCCTGTGGATAAGTCATCCGGAGCCTACGGGGGAAAACATTATTCATCTAGGTCTACAGAGAAAAACCATGATCCACTGCCCTCGCCCATGATGGATCCAGCACCTTATCCACCTCATCCTGATGTGTGCATGGTAGATCCAGAGATGCTCTCCAGCCTCACCGACAAACCTCTCAAGAAAGATCCCAAAACGAAGGGCCTGCGCAAATCAAGCAAGTCAAAGTCTCCAGCCAGGAAGGCCGATGCCAGGCATAAAAGGTCCCCGTCCAAGGAATCCTCTCCTCGCACCACTTCTCTGAAGAAGAAGGATATAGAGGATGATGTGTCTAGATCAAGTCACAACACAGGACGAGGACTTGTCAATGGAATTAAAAGTATGTCAGGTATGTGTTTGGATATATAAGACTTCAAGTTTTAATAAATAGTGAACATTTAATAAAGTATTTATCACTGGGCCATTGATTTTATTCATTTTTTACTATTACCGACATCATTACTGGCTGTGGTATGTGGAGCCAGAGGAACAGCTCTTAAGTGTTGCTTAAAATGGGATTATTGACTAAAAATGTTATGTACATGAAATTCATATTTTAAAAAATTGAACTAATTATTAAAAATGATGAAAACATGGACCCCAGGTAATTATAGTTCCCTGGTGCAGAATTGTATAGAGATAATGCATCTGAAATACTGCATCTATTGCTTTGATGCTAGAAGAACCGACCGTTACTGTGATGACGACATATGCTTGTTGGTAAGGGTCAGCTACATGATTAGCCATGTTTATGTAGCCTTATGATACCTTTCAATAATCAATTTTCTTTTTCGACAGTTTCAAATTCTGCCAAAGCCAGTTCCGCTGCACCCCCTGGTGCTCCCATCTACGTGGACCTGGCCTACATTCCAAACCACTGCAGTGCTAAAAATGTTGACCAAGAGTTCTTCAAGCGCGTGCGCTCTGCCTATTATGTAGTGAGTGGAAATGACTCCAGCAGTGGGGAGCCCAGCCGTGTTGTCCTGGATTCATTGCTGGAGGGAAAAGCACAGTGGGGATCAAATCTGCAGGTATAATGTTACAAAGGACATCATGTTTGTGCTGTGAAGGTCAAAAACAACATGCCATCTCAAAGTTCATTTAGTCATAATTATAATGAACACATCTGCCAGTCAGGTTACTCAACAAAGGTCAATACGTGCTGTCACTCCTACCAGCTATAATAATACCCTACAGATCATGTATTTGTTCAGTAGTAATTTTACTTTAAAATATATTGGCAACCAATCATCACTGGCGCAATAACTTTGCATCTCATAAACAGTACCTTTATAGGTGTAGGAAAAACCTTAACTTTAAACGTCTCATTTTCCTTCTTCCTTAATTTTGTTCCTTAAAGTTAACTTGTATGGACCCAGCATGGCCACTATTCATTTTACATTGCCAGTTTACAACCTCTCTTTCTGAAACAAGCCATTTAGCTATTGTGCCTCTAAGACTGATCTAAGTAAAATGAGCTGTGCTCTGATTGGCTGCCTCATCCAGAAAAGCACTCAGAGATGAAACATTGTTTATATCTAGTATCAGTGAACAGAGTTAAACTACTGCAGGCTGTATAGGTAGATATATAAGTTAGGTGGTTCATGTCACATCACGGAAACAATGACCTCATAACAAGTGTGTTTGCAGCTTAGATTTAATATATGTTTACATATTACTAAAAAAGAAGTGAATTTTGCTTATTCGCTATATTAGATGTGTTTATTAGTATTGTCCTATTGTAAAATTTGTATTGGTCCGTTCCAAAGGAAAACTTCACACAGTGTAAAGAAAAGCTGATGTTTTTAAATGATGTAAAATAAGGAAAGGAAGGTTTTGAAATAGCAACAAAGGGACAGGGAATGGCGGAAAAGGTTATGCTTTGAAACTGGGAAAAAAAAGTTAAGCTGAAGTTAATGTTAAAGTTAAATGAATTTTAAATCAAGTGCATATCTAATATTTCTTACTTTAAGATTGTTGTGATAATAAGATCAATTAACATATTATTAACATGTTATAAACATTTTTACTTGTGTCATTTTACTTAGTATGGAGTGCCTCAATACAGGGCAGCCAGTCAGAACACAGCTCATTTACATATATCAGTCTTAAAGGCATAATAACAAAACCAGCCTGTTTAATTCTACAGGAAAATTAGGTCATGGAAAAATGGATTACAGCTTTTTTGTAACAGAAAATTACAAGTACATCATAAGTGGAAATAAAAAGGGAAAATACAGTACAAATACAGTTACACTGCAATTAACTCTGCTCTGATCTGTCTTTAGGTGACGCTGATCCCTACTCATGACACAGAAGTGATGAGGGAATGGTACCAGCAGACCCACGAGAAGCAACAGGAGCTGAACATCATGGTCCTGGCCAGCAGCAGCACGGTTGTAATGCAGGACGAGTCTTTCCCTGCCTGCAAGATTGAGTTCTAAATCTGGCAAGGCTCCCAGGTTGACGCTGTTCTCAAATGGTCCCTTATAGCCTTATTGTGGCTTATTCAGTGCTCCGAACCCCTTGATAGCGGTTAAAGTCCTCCATAGATTCTGTTTGTCCAAAACTGGTCCCGGTCCTAATGATTCCCGAATTTCACTGAGCATATAATTACACGGCAAAAACACTAGGAGGATGTGCCTTTAACTTTGGAATTTCTCGAGTTTGTATCTCCCTTTAAGCCTGGATAAGCAGTGGATAAGCAATGGCAGTCTTCTTGATCTTTGTTTTTCTGGTCAGTTTGGATGCTTGGTCGTGTTATTGACACGTTTTAACTTTAACAGTTAGATTAATCAAAGCACAAACATACTACTTGATTTACAACCTGCACACCCCTCGAACCCTGGAGTTTCTGCCAGCGTTACCTTTCGTTTATCCCTATGCGATTTATGCGTCATTCTACTGAATTCTACCGGTATACACGTATGCCTGCTGTCTATCTCTCTCTCATGCATACATACATGCACTACACAGGCAATCATATTTATATCAAGTCAGCTCTCCTACAGAAGCTGATTACAGCAGTCTTAGACACTTTTTGAGAGATGCACTGACCACACACCAGATGTCATGCATTCAGTGCTTTAAGGAGCTTATTCTGGGGTTGTGCTATCTAAGCCATCGGCTTACTCTGCTAATAACTCTGGGATGCAAAGGCACCTGTATTTTCAAGGAGCCCAGCTTCTGATTACATACCTTTAATCAAATTGAGAGGACCTCACAAACCGAGGAAGGATTGAGTAGTATGAGGGAACTCCGTCAGATATACCGCTGTTTTCCGTCTTAATGTAAAAGTGAAGAATTAGGCTTAGGTGTATGGTTAGGCTCCGTCAGTGTTTACTGATCAATAATAATAATAACGTGCTGTAAGAGGTGTACACTAACAGAGTTAATTGTTATTTTTAGATTTTACAGAAGAGCAGAAGGTCTCGTAGTCATTATTTTGTTACATTGTATTTTTAAGTGTGTCCCAATTGCAGAATATTCTCATTAAAGTTAACTGCACTTTAATTGTTTTCATTCACTTCAAGGCATTGTAAATACGGCTAGCAGATTTATTCGCTTGATAGAGGTGGAAACAGAACGAGGCAGACTGTTTACGTCAAAGCCAAAGGAACAAGCAATAGAGTGACTGCGAACGATGAACGATTGACTTGCGAACATTTCTATGCTGTAGAAAGTGTGCGTCGCTCTAGGTTACATGTATGAGGCCGAGCTACGGTGAAGCTAAAGTTTTAAGATTCCGGTTCTTTTGGTAGAACAATAAAAAGCACATCTACTGACATCTTAACAGTAACTGCCAGGGCTTATCTGTGATCGTCGTTCAAGTTAGTACAGACTGATTAAAGATAGGACGTTTGATAGTACATTACAACTGCTATAACTGCTTTCAGCTTTTTTGTTGTTAGCACAATGTGGGTGTTTAGTAAAACTTTATTTTAAGGTCTGCTTTAATATTAGCTCTTAGCAAGCAAGGTATAAATGTCCTGATAAATCCGAAAGCATCATCCGTAAGCATGTCTGGAAATGTGGTGTGAACGTACTTACTGTATATAATGTGTTAGGGGCTTCCCAGCTGCATGGACGTAAATGAACAAGTATGAACAGAATACTGATCTAAATTTACAAGGACCAGATAATGTTATGCAAGTACATGATCCCATTCCATAAACTGTAAGTGCTGCAACACTGTAATTTAATAGTAACTTACAATACAAATAAATTAAACTACAGTGTTTTATCGTATTTTGCTACTGGGTCTGGGAGCTAATGACCATTCTTAACTGTTCTTAGCACAAACGAGAGCAATAGCCCTTAGGAATCAATGAGTTCCACTTTTTTGGTCTTTTAAATTCATTAATGAAGAAGCTATGTAGAAGCTATTTGTAATTTGTAAGCATTTACTAATTCTATAATATTGATAATTAAGAATACATTCATTTTATTTTAGTTTTGATCTTTCAACCTCTTTCCAACGTATTTTACCATTTACACACTATTTTTAAGGACTTTGTAAACATTTGTAAGCTCCTGCTTAACCGCCACATGGCTTAGCAACTAAAATGCAGCCATACATTTTGTAGTCCTTGATTAACATATCAAAAAACCTAAAGTATGCTCGAAACTGGACTATTATGGCTTATTAACATTAACTTATTAAAGTAAAAATATTAATACATCATATAAACATGTTTGTACCACATTTCTAGACCTGGTTAAAAATAATATGGTTCTGTGCTTTATTACATGCTTGCTAATAGTTTGCTAATGCTAAATAAGCAGACCTTAAAATAAGTGTTACCAGGGGGTTTTTATTTATGTACCTGACACTGATTAAAATGCTTCCCAAAATTTTATCCCCAAAAATAGTTCATTTGATTTTTTTTTTTTTTTACTTTTTGCAGACAAAATGAACTAATGTGGTGGCTTGTGTACTATTAGGCTGTTATCAGAAAATACAAAATATGACAGTTTGGTTAAAGTTTGAGGACGTGTTTTTCTCTTACAAGACAAAATAATATTAATAGTAAGAATTTAAAGCTTGTATGAAATGCATGCATGTATATTGCCAAGGATCTATAATGAAAAAAATATTACTGAGAAACTTCTGATGCTTGGAAATGATGTTGACTAATTTTAATGACCTTCAAAGAAACTTTGGTGGAATGGGATAAGACAAGTTTCCCTTCAATTCTCACTCATAACATTCAAATCTCGTTTTAGTAAAAGGTGTCCGTGTACTCTATGCCAGGGCCAAATAATGGAATTTTAACCCATTCATGTCTAGTATGGTAAAGAAAACTGCCAATACAAACATGTTCTGAATGGTTTAGGCAGGAAATGTTGTATAGCTAATTCTTGGATGAACATCTAACAGTACTTATTATAATTTGTCATTTCCATATTTTTATTCAAATAAAATTTTGGATTTTCTATTGTTGAGTTAAATATTAGTAGGCCTTTGTGACCAAAAGACAATTTTTAATAGGGCAAGTTAAAAACCCACTTTTATTAAACATGGATCTAATTAAACATTTACTTCTGCCACAAATTCAGAGAACATATGGACCAAATACAAAAGTGGACATAAATGGGTTCATTTATTTTGTTATACTGGTTCACTTAAACAACAAAAGTTTTTTTTTTTGCAAGTATGCGTTATTCTGGATCAGACAAATTGTGGATTTATTTCTGGAATGGACCGTGGAGCATGTCCAACTGTTCAGCATGGGCCATTAGCTTCTAGCTGAGCGAGGGTATCTGAACAGTTGTTACCTAGCTGTTTACTGTGAGCTGTAACTTTTGAGCTGCTGATTATTTTGAAGTGCTAAGAGAAGACTTGCGCCGCTAACATGTAACTCATCATCCTAAATGTCCTTTTGTGTCACCATGGACTTGAACTCACTGCTTCAGCTTACATTCAACCTTACAGAAGCAACAAAACGTTAGCAGACCCAAACAAACAGTACTATACAAACAAGCCAACGTGTACCTGACTGCCAGATCATGTGACCAAATCACTGATCATCTTTTATATATATAGGGTTTATAAGTGTCCATTTTTGAGAGAACTAAAACAAAAGAAAAAGATACAAGAAGTCATTAATGTGCCGTGCAAAGCATCCAGTCGCATTCTCAAATTTCCATAACCACATCGAATCATTCAAACACTGCATTCCGTTCAGCCTAGCTAGTTTCTGCATGTGATCTTAAATTTGAACTCGTATGTTCTAGTTAATAATGATATTAAATGAAGTGCTATTTTAAAGATATATATTTAAATGCTAAGTGTCTCAATGGTCTCGATGGCACGTATAACTCGGCCGCGCTGTCATTTTCTTTGTGCGGTGTTTTAAACAAGATACTGTGTACTTTATATCTCCAGATTTCCTCCTCTTCTTTCTTCTTTGGGTTATTAAGTTATTTTTGCTCTGTGTTTCTCTTCATTCTCGTTTATTTCATGTGCAATATTGTATCTTTCTTTACCTTTTCTCTCAATGTAGAATATCTACAGATTGGTTGTAAAAGGGTAAACCTGGTGATCACCAATAAAATACAGTCGCTGAAAAAGATCTGATGAGTGCCTGAATCTGATGAATTGTGGGACATTTTGAAAGATTAAACATCCGTGGGCTGGACGTACAGATCCAGGACAAGCCCTTCAGGGGTGTTCAGGCTCTTTAAACTTTACATTTATGTGTCTACATGACTCTGTCTCAGTTGCTGGAGAACACTAGTCCTCATTGAGGTCTCCAATGGAAGGGGAAAGAATATGCAGTGCTGCTCAGGTAAAAGAGAGATGGAGACCTACATTATCTCTGCATCTCCTACCAGGTCAGTCCAGTGGAATAATGCAGACATTTCGGCACTGTTTAGTGCTGTACAGGTTTTGTGTAGGCACAGTGGGGGTGAACTGGGTTTGGTATGTGAGGCCAACATTGGAAACAACACTGTTCTGTTGGAATGAATTTACCTCACCTCCTTCCTCACCTAATCCTACACCTAACATAAACTGTGGTTGGATGGTAAAACATGCCCATATGATTAGGACTGGATTATTGAAATACACCCACCCTCTACCTGCAATGTCCTACACATTCTAATGAGCAAATACAGGACTTTGGGAACTTATAGATGAACAAGAGATGCCTTAGCATAGTGTAAGGGTGAAAAGGTGCGGTGAAGGAGCCAGACCCGGGAAAAGGCACGGGTCCCGGGACTCTCTAAAGACACACGCCCAGGACACACTCCATGCGGGGTAGAAGTGCCCTTTATTGGCCCAAGCAACCACAGATCTCACTATTACTGTCCGGCTGCATCAGCTGCATCAGACGGGAGGCTAGGCTACAACTAGCTCCTTCGTCTCGCGCAGAGAGATACAGCTCAGCGCGCATGCGCGATAGTCAAGTGCACATAATCAACCGTTACAATAGCATAGCAGTAATTAGCATAGTTATTACGGTTTATAATCCAGTAGCCATAGCGATATAGAATCATAAAACTAAATGTCATTAGATTTACACATGAACAGACTGAGCAAAAATGGTGTGTCTCTTACAGTGGAGCACATGACGGACATTACAAATGAAAAAAGAAAAACAGGAAAAATGAATATGATCTGACCAGTATAGAAGCAGTAATCGAATCAACTGACAGACAGTGTTAGAGGGGAGACAGCAGGGGATGCTTCCCTTGGATGATGGCTTTGTAATATGATAAGGGCAAAGCTGCTCAAATGTAGTTACTTGCATAGGCATGGGCTCATAATTTGATATTCATTATCCTGAATAAAACGGTTGAGGAGTAAGAATTCCATCATTCTGTTTTTTTGTTACTAAAGCTAAAGAGCTAACACTGCAAAAGCATTTGGATTCTTTTGTAGTAGTATGAGGTCACAGCCACAGACACCAGATCCATTAGCGGAGAGATCAAAAAGCCCAGTCTGAGTGAAGACCAGCTGCACTCAGCAGTATCTTCTAGACGCTACTGGACTGATCATGTTACCCAGTTACACTACTCCACCGCCATTTTAAGCGCATTCACGCTATTGGCCTTGTGTTAATATTGTCACACCCAAGCATGGCACCCTTATTTGCACAAGTGGAGCACTGTCTTGCAGTACAATAGCCTGTGCTGAAATTTGGCGATCACCTACAGAATTTTGCTGGCAAAGACCAAATACGCATGACCATGACATCACCATCTGAGTCACATGGCTGTTACTTGTCAGAGACCACCACCCCCCACCTTTTCATTCAACAAGATGAATGGAGATGAACAAAGCTCTTGTGTCTGTATAAAAGTGCAGTGTTGGGTACAGCAGTGCCAAGTACAAAGCCTCACTGTTCCTGATCCTTATTAAATGGAAAGGATTCGTCTTTGGATGGCATTTGCTGATACGAGTGATACTGAGATGCTATTGTATGCATTTCATTCCAAAAAATGTGATAGTGAGACACTCTAATTTATACTCTAGTACTAGGAAGAGATAGCACCAGTAACACCGTTTTTCAAAATGTACAATTTCCTGCCCAGTCCATTACGTCTAGATATGGAAACTGAACCGCGATAATGGCCCGTTTTAAATGATTTGTTTTGTGATGTCATAAAAACCAGTACATATACATTTGCATATTCACCTATTCAGCTTACAGTAGTTCAGAGTGTTTAGAGTGTTTTAGTTTGGGTGGCTTTTTAATGGATGCACAAAAAAAAAATTGTCCCGCAAATGGCTATTCTAGGCAAGAAGAGAACAAATACGGGTAAGGCTATAGCTTGTCCTAAAACACTAAACCACTTTCTCTAGCCAAGTTGTCGATCAGTCAAGACATGTTCAGTGTTGGAAGTTTGCATCTTTAGTTTTACACTGGATTTATGAGGATCCAAGTAATAAACCTTTATGTGGCATTAATTAGCATTAGCATTAGCATTAGCAAACTGCATGCGAGAATAATCACACTCAAACCTTTATAAACTGCTAAATATTACTGAACCTACCGGAAATACAGTACACTTGCTTATGTGGTTCCCACTGCTGTCCGATGTGCTGTAATCAGACAGCAGGCTTGGGCAGAATTTAGTGACAACGGAGGCGGCTACTGTTGTACTTTAACAGTATGTTACATACCATCAGAAACCACATACCCAGTAAACAATGGTCGTCCGTGGACATCCTAAAATGTGTTTAATTATGGTCAGATATGTGATTTAAACGTACATTAATGGTATAAATGTTTACTTGGTAGGCTGAAGTGTATGGCTGTAACCAAAGGGCACACTACTATACTTCATACTGCCTACTACGTACTAGTATGTACTGTATACTGTATACGCCCTCTGTGTGTAGTATGCAGGAGAGTAACAAGTCTTGACATAGTTTAGTGCACTAATACAGTCAAATGACCAGTTACTTCACATTTACCGCAGACCTGTTATTACTGTATCCGCTGTTTAGAGCTAGCTGCTGCTAGCGCTGCTCAGTTCACCTGAAGTACGTTTAGCCGCCATTTTCTTTGGCTGAAGCAGGCTGAGAGCTGGTAGAAGATAGCTCTCCCTGTAAGCTAGAACATCTGACTGGAGTAGTACACCATCTGTGGATCTTTACTGCATCACAAATGTACAGTTTGGTCACACACTACACGCTACATACTACTATTAGGTAGATTTAATAACAAATAGTAGGTAGTATGTCATTTTGAATACAGCCCCAGACTGCTCAACATGGTCTAAGGAATGATTTAGTAATGTGTGTAATGTGTGTAAGCTTACATTACTTAATTGTGACCCAGGATACTACAGAGGATTCTTTATAGGACAGCCTGGGTGCCCTCCCAAGAACCCATCATACCTCTGCTACAGCCTAGGCTTTAACACACAGCTACGATGCACCCTACCAAAGTCACTCCCTCAAATACACATGAAAATGGCCTTGTCATGACATTGAGCGTTACCGTCCATGGTACATACAACACAAAATACGTCACGGAAGTTGAAGAATCTTTCATCTAACTGCATATATAGACAACTTAGCTAGCTACATCACCTCAACTGTAAGACGTCACTTATGTCATGTTTAAAGCTAGTTTAAGCTCCTTTTGCGGCCAATACAGCGTCAGTTCGTCTTGGGAATGACATACAAGTCCTGCACAGTGGTCAGAGGGAGTTTAAGCCATTCTTCTTGCAGGACAGTGGCCAGGTCACTACGTGATGCTGGTGGAGGTTCGTACTTCTTGGTGGTATTCTGACGTTACCCTGGATACCGTGGCTCTTGATACATCACAAAGACTTGCTGTCTTGGTCACAGATGCGGCAGCAAGACGTGCACCAACAGTTTGTCCTCTTTTGAACTCTGGTATGTCACCCATAATGCTGTGTGCATTGCAGTATTTTGAGCAGAACTGTGCTCTTACCTGCTAACTGAACCTTCACACTCTGCTCTTACTGGTGCAATGTGCAATTAATGAAGACAATTTAGCCATGAGACCTCCCACACTAAAATGACAGGTGTTTCAGTTTCATTGTCCAACCCCTGTGTATATATATATATATATATATATATATATATATATATATATATATATATATATATATATATGTGTGTGTGTATGTATATAGTCTTCTTGTTCAGTTTTTTTTTTTACTTTTATCTTTATCTTCTTTCTTCCTTTAGCAGTTGTGTGGCAAGTACCTGTGTAACTTCAATCTTTTTTTTGTTGTTGTTGTTCTTTTGTACAGCAGACCATTTCACTTATTGACATATCAGGATATATAGAGTACTCGAGAAATACAATAAATATTTTTTAAACTAAACCACCTACTTTACATTTTAACCCTTTAACACAAGCTGTATGACCACATTAATGACATGGGGTGAAAGAAATGATGCATCATTGAGTAAGAAGCAAATTCAATGCCTCTGCAACTTGTGAAGAGTAGAAGTAGGACAGTAATGAAACCCACACAAAACAGCATACATCAACTTTTATTCATGACATGTTTTTTATGTAGACAAACAAAGCCATTTCTGTTGGGGCACTGAAAAAAATGCCACTTGTATACGACTGCACAGACTGCATACAGAGCACCAGCAGCACTATGTCCTTGAGGTGGAGTTAAAAGGCCCACAAGCTTCAGTGTGTCAGTGATCATGAGTCCATTAAACATTTATTTAAAAGCAACATCTCCACGAGCTTCATTGCAACACCCAAGTTAAATGACCTGTGGACTCTTTAGTTACAATAAAATGTAGTCTGTCAGTTCAGCAAATCAACGTCTTCCCAGTGAGTCATCCTTTAGTTCTGTAGTCGCTTTCTTTAACAATGGTTAAAGGTGGTAGCAGTATGGGGATGCTGTTCCTAGATCAGTGAAATGAGGCGACCTCTACACAGTATTAATGCCCACGACCACAGTTCAGATACAGGACAAAGGTAACCACGAATAATCTCTACTCATACTGGAGATTATTCCTCTGTGCAAGTCAACAGGCACCCAAGCATTTTACAGTGTGAACCTGGGGAGCAGCATACGTTACTAATGAACATTAAATAACATCTTTCCCCATGTGTAAGCTTTTAACTGTACTTTAAAAATGATAGAATGAAAGCAAGAACAGAATCTTACTTCATCATGTTAATCCCTCCGTGTATTGCAGTATTGAGCTAACCAAGCTGCAGTACAGATCGACATTTGAAAGAACTGGAAGCTATTAAGCTGGAAGGGAAATGAATCTGAAATTGCCATGATGAAATAAGGAGCTTATTCATTAGTTAAAACTGCAGTAATACTATATGTTTTACAAAAATAGAAAATTGATAAAAGATGAGTCTATCTATTTATGTTTCCATATTAAAAATATGCTTTGCATTAGCTGATAAATATATATGTATATATGTATATATATATATATAAAGTACACAGATATGGAGCTGACTGATTTAATAAGTTAAGAGTGGTATTTGAAGCTTTGGCAAAAAAGCAATAAAAGCATTACAGTAGGCTTCATTTTCAGTCTTCTCCACACTCCATGTCTGATATAATTCCAAAGAGTTTTTTTACATTTCTGTATAATTAAATGGTTAAGATGTGAACAAAGTTATTCAGAGTGGTTTGGTGTAAAAAAACAAACAAAAAAAAAAACAGACGCCTGGAAAACAGATCTGCGATAGCCTCTCCACATACTACCCCAACGCGCTACCACCAATTGCTGGTGGAGCCTGTTGAGCTCTCATTAGTAATGTACCAAATACTTTTTTTTCTTTTTTCTTTTTTTAAAAATAACACATTAAAACTGCAGGTACCACTTTAGAATAAGGCTACTACCTCTGTGAATGGTTTATGAATGGTTTAAAATGCATATAATGCATATAAAATTGCTATGAATTACATTGTAAACACCATAACATCAATAATAACTAGTTACAGCACATAAAGGGAAGTAGCAGGAATCACCTGTCATGAAGCCACATTTATTTGTGATGCAAAAGCTCCGATTTTAATGTTCATAGAGCTTATTTTTTCCAGTAAGTACAGTAAGTACATATTCATCAGACGGGACAGCTCACTTTTTGTTATTTAACTGATGCATTTTAACTGCTTATTAATACTGTGTAAAATGTTTATGGCCTACCTAATAACCATTAATAAACTTATTTGAAACCGTTCATAAACCCTTTATAAAAGTGGTAGTATTCTAAAGCGGTACCAAACTGCATGTAAAATGCGACTCTTTTGGTCAATTCATGAAACCATTTGGCTACTTTAATTAGCTCAAAATGTTCTTTCTCCCTTTTGTCTACATCGTTAATTTATATGAAGTTAATGTAACATATTCCTCAGTGTTCTTCACTTTAGTGTTCCATATTGCTGGTGATTTAATGAAACCCACAGTCTCCACGCAAAAAAATCCGAAAAACACGAAACAACCCCCCTCCCCAAAACCAAAAAGCCAACATGAGCTCAAACCATGGCGATGGAAAACTGTTTCACCAGAACCATAAATTATAAATCCATGCGGGAGATATTTGCGCTAGTTTTGGACCAAAACGTTTACACATTTAGTTTAGGAGACACATGCTCACAAGTTCACCGGACATTCTGGGTAGTAAACAGAATGGCTATAAGCGTGTTGTATGCATTGCAACCCCTGACTCCTATCATCAAAACTGCAAAGAAATCTCAGTCATTATGTTTCTGTACCATGAAACATTAAACCACTTCACATCTAAACAACTAAATTATGCAGAAATATTAATGAAAAATTAACTGCAAAACTCAGCTTTAAATAAGGGACATGAATATCGCAATGAAAGAGTGATCTGCCAAATGCATGAAAGATGGCAGCCAACATCATCAATACAGAATTCATCAAGAAATGCTGCGTAGGACCTGATGTACTTTAAGAAAATATATATTTTAAAATGTCTCAGCCAACAAATAGGAGAGAGAGAGAGAGAGAGAGAGAGAGAGAGAGAGAGAGAGAGAGAGAGAGAGAGAGAGAGAGAGAGAGAGAGAGAGAGAGAGAGAGAGAGAGAGAGAGAGAGAGAGAGAGAGAGAAAGAGAGAGAGAGAGAGAGAGAGAGAGAGAGAGAGAGAGAGAGAGAGAGAGAGAGAGAGAGAGAGAAAGAGAGAGAGAGAGATAGATAGATAGATAGATAGATAGATAGATAGATAGATAGATAGATAGATAGACAGAGGGAGACAGAGAGAGAGAGAGTGAGAGAGTGTGAGAGAGAGAGAGAGAGTGTGAGAGAGAGAGAGTGAGAGAGAGAGTGTGAGAGAGAGAGAGAGAGAGAGAGAGAGAGAGAGAGAGAGAGAGAGAGAGAGAGAGAGAGAGAGAGAGAGAGAGAGAGAGAGAGAGAGAGAGAGAGAGAGAGAGAGAGAGAGAGAGAGAGAGAGAGAGAGAGAGATTGATGTTTCCTCTGGCAGTACGTTCACTAAGAAACTTTAAACAGTATGATTTTCAGTGCACCTCACAGCTTTGATCACTGGCCATTTTGCTATTGCACGTGAAGCAACAGTAACAGACTGGACACTGACAGGCTGAGCATATATGGATGATATAGTAACCGGCGCTGTCATAACAAAATATATATATATATATTTTTTTGTTTTTATACCTTTGAACACATAACGCCATAAGTAAATGACAAATGGACCAAAAGAAGTGATGCTAATAAAGTTTCAGTACATTTACAAACATGACGTTAAGAATGTATTCTTTTCCTTTTTGTTTTCTCATAGACATAACGTTTTGTTACGACAGCGATGTCATGTGTTCTCACACTAAAAATCTGTTGTGTGCTGATGTTTGAGCACCACGACTTAACACGACAGACATACAGAATTACAGAAACAGTCCACAGAGAAGGCCTCCATCTCCAAAACCATCTTACCTATACTCAGCCTGCTATCTGCATTTAAGGTCTTCTATGAGTTGTATGACTTGGCTGGACGTCACTGAGGCACTATAGCAAGAGCATGGATCAGCACTGCAGGTATGCAGGACACATATTTAAACACGAGAGCTGTGTATGTGAGGCAGCGGATCCTAATTCCAGTCCTCAGGAACCCATGCTTTGCACTTCGTTTTCACTGCTCTCAAGCCCAACTGAACCTGTATTCATGGAGCGATCCCATGATTTTAATCCAGTATGAAGCTATACTGTATGTAGTTTTGACAGTCTGAAAGTGATTTTAATCATATGAGGGGGTTGGGGGGCCCTGGGGTGACTGGGAGGGCTGGGTAGATCTCCTCGCTGCTATTAGGTGTTAAGGTCATCTTAAGGAGCCTGATATCTGTTAATGCTGATGTGAATACAAGGGCTTTCGACCCATGCCATTTGTGGTTACACTGATACCTCATTCTGTATAAATCTGCCAATCAGACTGTGACAAACTACATTAAACAAAGCCTCATCTGGTAAAAGCAATCCAGGTACAGTGGTGTTTAACACATGCCCCCACCACATTAATTCACTGAAGGAGGTGTGCTTTTTTATCAACATACACAGTCACCTTTCAGGCTGTAAAGGTGCATGTTATCGACAGAACTTGTTACTGGAGTAACCCTAAAAATGTAGACCAGTATTTAATAGTTTCCACACAAACTTTAGCTCTAACTTTAAAAGTGAAAAGTGTGTTTTGAAAAGCATACACTATCAGTAACAGCAACAAGCCACGAGGAAAGAAAAAAAAAAGTGTAGAGAATGGGATCCGTTATGACTGGAACTGGAACCCACTGTGGAAGATGCTCCAGGTCTTCATCAGGGCTCAGATACATGTGGAGCTCCCACCTCCACAGGAGTGCCAGGGTGCGGCAGGTTCCTGGGGCTGCTTCTCCACACTTCCACAGACTCCTGGGTGTCGAAGAATTCATCCGGCTCATCTGGGCTCAGGGGTGTCTGGGCGCTGGAGCCGGCCTCTGAACTGCTCTCCCGGAGTTCCAGCAGCACAGGTAGTGAGCTGGGCAGGCCACAGAATGGCTCCATACGTAGGCTTAACTCATTCAGAGGAGAGCAGGGGGGGCTTGGGTCCGATTCCAAGGCCGGATCCTGTTCCCGGCCATCTGGGCTTTGTGTGGTGTCCACGGCCTGTTCATCAGATCTATCGAGGCTTGTGGGCTGGGGGTCCTCAAAGGCTTGGGGGGCACTGGGGGAGCTGGGGTGAGTGGGAGGGCTGGGGGGCAGTGAAGAGGCTGAAGCAGACTGGCTGGGAGGCGGGCAGGCTGAGTGAATCTCCTCACTGCTCTGGGGTGTTAGGGCCGCCTTCTCACTAAAGCTGAAACGAGGTGAGGTGTCTGCTGTGGTGGGGGACGAGGGGCCAGCACTGGACACAGTACTGGAAGGCCCACTGCTATCTGTGTGGAAAAAACACACATACCATCTGAGCCCAAAGGTTGAGGAAAGTGTTCACAATGCATTAGGCCAGAAGCAATGTTCAATTTACAACATAGGACTAATAGCAGATAACGAGAACTTGATTTCCAATCTCAAGACTTCAAGATGGGGGAACATGTTGAGCAGTTAGGGATAATATTTCTTTGTGATATACAGACATTTTGGTTAAAGACATGGGGCTTATCACCTCATGAACACTATATAAGTATGTAAACTTTGTACCATATGGTTGCCACTGAATTCCACACAGGAGTATGCTTTTTTCGCTTTGAAACCTTTTCTCTATTATCCAGAACCCACGTCTGAAGGTTTTGTTTAAGAATAATTAGTTTATTTAATAAAAATAATGTTTTTATTTTATTTTAATATCTGGCTTGGTCAATTGAAGCCACTAAGTCACGACAAATCACGTAAAAAGTAAAAGTAAAAAAATAATAAAAAAATAAAGTAAAAGCTACTGAACTTGGTAAGCATTCACTTGATGATACAAAAACAACAAAATCTATTAGTAATGTCTGTTTTAATAGGAATATTTACTGGTTCTATCCTACGGCTAGTTTGGCTAAACCTTCATATAGTAATTCAAGTGTGCTAAAATTTACAGTGAACATGAAAATGCATGTATACATTTAGAAAGTTCATTCCTCTTTTCTTGGTCTCTTCTTGGGATTTGCTAGTAAAGAGACTTGAGGGGTGCAGTACTCACACCAGGGTGGGCGATCAGAACGCTGCCGCAGAGAAGCGGAGGAAGAAAGCACTCTCTGGGGCATGTACGAGTCCACCGAAGGCTGGTTATGACAGTCAAACATGGCTGACAAAGCTGCAGAGCAAACAGACACCTAATTAAGAATCAGTGAGCTTTTTAAACAAATAGGGCTGAATTTCTGGATTTTTGAAGTGAAGTGTCAATTAGCTGTAGCTGAACTTAAGCCCTAAAACTCTAGGCTTAGGGTTTAGTCTGGGGCTGGCTACTCAGTAGTAGCGGCTATTAGTGCTTTCTCTGCTGCTATTGCTGCCCTGAACGAGAGACATGGCCCAACATTACAAACAACCTATCTAGCGGCAGTGGTACTGCTGTGAACTGAGATCACGCATATTGAATTTTAATAACACTTAATAACAGCTAGAGTTTATAACCGCTTGTCCTACTTTTTAGGCATGACCAAAGCAAATATAATAAACTGAGAAAATGAAAAAGTACTTTTCTGCAGCCCCCAGTTGGAGAACCCCTAGAGTGTAGTTCGTCAGTGGTCAGCTTCTGACGCCAGAAGTGCTTCTGCACTTTGTTCAAAGAGATGGACCACTCTCAGCCTACCAATGCATAAAGACCTTGACTACCATGTAGGTGTTACTGCTGTATTGACAATGGTCTACCACCCAAAACAAGACAAGGGTCTCACCTCCGGTGGTCCTGTTGTGCAAGTCCACTGCATTCTCACACACTCCCGTCAGGAACTTGTCCACCTGTTTCAGCGAGAGCGAGTTGTGCAGCGTCTCCAGCGGGTAAATAGAGGGCACCATGGAGCAGCCTTCAAACCCTACACAGCAGAGAGCAGAGAGAAGAGTAAACAGTGTTCCTACCCTGCTATCAGTGTGAGCCTGCAGTGTGAGGAGCAAAACTACAAACCCTCCCATACAGCACTACGGGCCACAGGCATCCATCATTCCACCAAATTCTGGTTAGTTAGAGAACCACAGGCAAGGTCAGGATACATACACACACACACACACACCCACACACAACACACACAGACACAACACACACACACCAAATCTTCACTGGAGAAGATAACCTTGTGAGGCCATGTACAGCCAAGCAATGGCACAAGTCCAAGCACAATCCTATTCCAATATACTACCCCTCTGCATTTAGCAGACCATTTCTGCCACATGGCACAAACCATTCTATATATAAACTAGTCTGTACTAAGGCAATCACAATCAGTTATAATATTAATAAGTGAGTAATCTTCCCATTAGTATTAATCAAAGTGTAAAAACTTCAAACAACAAAAATGAACTGGACTGAACTAAGGTTTACAAATATTTCAGTGAAAAACGAAAAAGTACCGAGTAGAAGAATTTGAAACACTGGTGAGATCAGAACCAGTCACATCAAAACATGCATACACTCTCACTTTTTCGGTTCTATTAAGTTCTAAACTTCACAGCTTTGTCTTATGGGAAATTTGTGCCAGATTTTAGCACAGCAGAAAGTAAAAATGTGTATCTGAATGCAAAAATAAAGTGAACTTCATAATCTATGTGGCATAAAACCTGGTCACATTTAAAGCCCCAGGAAAACTACTGACTTCTTTCCAATTTGGATAATATCACTGTTTTGGGCACACCACATTTAACTATAAAGTATTACCTTATAAGTTCGACCAACAAATGACTGCTAAAGTTCTCTCCTTTTAATATAATCTAGGCTGTCATAATCTTGAGTAAACTTTACCTTCACCAGTCACAAGGCTGACATCGCTTTTCCTGTCCCACAACTCTAAGTTATGGGCCTGTTGTAGTCAGAAAAACTTACTACGCAAAAGCCAACAATCAAGCAAAAGCTTACACAGGAACTGTAACTGAGTTATCACACTAGTGCTTCTGTTGGCCTGGTGTCCATTTGATTGTTTGTCCATCCAACTGACTGTGCCAGCATTCTCTGCCTGTGCATTCCCTAGATGGACATCCATTCCATGATGGAACTTCTTTAATGAGTAAATGAATGATGGAAACAGTGTGCTAGTGGGGAACACCATTTCTCTATGCTCGTGTTCCTGTATGCTTCTGTATGAGTGTTAGACTGGTAGTTATCAAGCAATCAAGCTTCCTCAGTACTTTATATTAGAACCATGCCCAAATAGTTCTCAGAGAGGTCTAAGCAGTAGTTAAACAGAGTTTTATCATTTTTCTACCATTTAAACTTTAGTACCACTAGCACTCTGCATTCCCTGGGACTTTAAACTGTATGTTTATAATGATAAAGAGGTAGCAAGACTGGGTGACACTGCATTCTAACAAAGGATAGACTTATTGTCAAACTATTAGTTAGTTACTTGACTGAAAACGTACTGGGTGTGAGTTAATACAAAAAATAGTTTTAAATACAGGTGTTTATTACTTCTGGAGATTTGCAGGCACTTTATAAGGTCTTGAAGGGAATAAAATCTCACCTAAATTGTTAACACAAGAAAGAATTTGCATCTATGATCACAAGACTAAACTGAATCATAAAAGACAGAATACTGCGCCCTTTACCTTAACCGAACCGCCATTGATCTATCTTTTCGATAGGTACATCTGTTGTGGTTTGGTACTGAATCACTGGGAGCGCGTGATTCAGCTCAAACCCTTAAGTGTAAACTGGCATAATGCTGAATGTAACACAGTGAGCATGAACATGCAGCAACAGAACTACTTCCAAACCAACCACAATCACTATCTAGCTCGGAAAGCTCAGTCAGTCACAACAATAAGTATTACTGTTAATCCAGCTACACTACTTAACGTTCAAAGAAAAACGCAGGCATTACATGCTCCACACAAGCAGGGACGGCTGTGGAAGCAGGCCACACGCCACTGCAAGCACAGAGCAGCGCAACACGGCATGGCAGGCCAGGGCAGGGTACAGTAGCAGGGCTGCACAATTAATTGGGTTTAACTGTGACCAAAATTTTTGACATCGTCAATTAATTTAACATAACTGTCTGCTATTCTGATAAGCTTAGCTTAAATTAGCTAACAGGCTAACATTTGATTATTCTGTAGGTGTAGGTCTAACATAGCCTAACGAACAGTAACCTACAGTGTTACTGATGTTTCTGTTGGGGTGGGCAATATGACAATATTTGTTGTTATGATGTGTTTTCTCATCACAATACGTCTCATCATAAACGTTTTCTCTATACTTAGTAGGGGTGCAACATCATGGCTGATTTTGATTACCACTAATCTGGTCGATTACCTTTTATTCTGGTTTATTTTTAAATCATTTTTAAATGACTTTTTAATGTAATTGTTTTTTTATCTGATGCTGTGCAACCTTCTAGCAGTCAAATTTGCTCCATTATTGGCTCTTTAGTGGGGCAAACTGCCATTTTCATTGTATATTTTAATTAAGTTGCCTGTTTAAATGAGTTTCCTATTAAATCAACTGCCTATTCATATAGCATGAATCATATGAAGTACTTCATTGAAATCAAAAGGCAACTTCGCATGATGAGTCTTAGATATTTTGGCACATGTGAAGCAGCTGCACAGGCTCACATTACTGTAACACACATCTTCCACACCGGCTGATTGCTGAGCAAGTGTCTGCCCCCTTCAACTGTGCATCCCTAACTGTGATGTGTTTTTGCCATATCGCCCATCCCTAATAACTCGTTTGGGTTGTTTACTGTATTTATTAATTTATTTATTAGAGTGGTTTTTATTTGCCTTTATTTTTATCTTAAAACCATATACATCGGGCATAATCCAGGATCATGATGTTCAGTGTGACGGATAAGGTATTTACTGACTGATTTAATGATCAGATGTGGTGACATAATTGCTGAGGAAAACATATTACAATCATCATTTTAGCCTTTATCGTGCAGCCCTACACAGTAGGGAGGGACACTGTAGCGGCAGGGCTGGCTGACCGTAGAGGTACTCTAGGGGGTCCTGGCCGGAGATTAACCAGTTGCGGAAGAGGCGTAGGTGGTAGGAGCACTGGTGGAGGTGGTGGGCCAGAGCACTGTCCAGAAAGATCGAGTGGTCGATATTGGGGTCAGTGGAGAAGCGCCTCAGCAGCTGGGCTACCTGGTGCTCCTCCAGGGGCTCTGAGGAAGAAGAGGTAGAGCGTGGAAGAGCGAGGACGAAGAGGGGAGTGGCTTGATGATCTCCGGGGGGAGGGGAAGGGTTATACTAGACGGCACACTGCTAGTTCTAACAGGGCATTTTCAGTGAATGAGTACAAGCCATATTCAGGCTTCAAGCTCTTTACAGCACAACTAGGTCCAACCGTGCCTGTTCAAAATCAGTCCAAACTCCAGTGGCTATAAAGCATAAGAACAGAGCTCCAACGTAGGCAACTGCTCTGAATCTGAAAATACACATTGCTGCTACTGTTTATAGCTCTGCAATAAACATCTGTTTTTAACATGGTATGTGTTTCCTATTGGGATATATATACCCACACATACACGTGTATGTATGTGTGTGTGTGTGTGTGTGTGTGTGTGTGTGTGTGTGTGTGTGTGTGTGTGTGTGTGTGTGTGTGTGTGTATGTGTATGTATGTATGTATGTATTGATTCATTAGTATCATTAGTATCCCCGTATCCCCCCATTACTGATGTCTGTAAAACACTTTGAACTGCCAACAGTAGGAAAGGTGCTCTATAAATAAACATTCGTCTTCTTATTGTTATTATTTTTAGTAGCAGTAGTAGTAGTAAGTCTATCAAGAGATTTACAACCCAACATGGCTTAATGATTTAGACATGCCGCTTACGCAAGGCTAAGACATACATACATTCTACATCAGTACTTCACTTAGGAATATTTCTCTCCGCAACGGGGGTCACTCAGTGTCGCTGCTTTTGAATGTGCTTATGATGCTCATCCATCTCAGTCATCAAGCAGACTGACTTGCAAATCAGTCACGGAATAAAAATCCTTTGTTTTCTGTGAAAAGCTCCATAGAAACAGAATAATATCATCAGAGGAGGCTTCATTACAGGGGGCAAGTTCTTGTGAGTTGGTGCCAAAAGCCATCCTTACAGGTACAGCACTATAATAGCTGCAGAGCTATTAAAAAGACTGAGTGAGCCCACCTGGCAGACACAAAACAACTAAAACATCAGAATCAACACAAAACAAGCTCGCACCCTAACATAGGAAAAACAGTTACTGACTACATAGTGCCTGATAGATACTGAGACAATTCTGAGATTCTGAGCACAATACGATAACTAAAAAACAATGAACAACATCTGGTTGTAGTTGCTTCCGGTATCAAACCCCTATAATTTAAATGATTTTTCAGTGAATTATTGGAATGTTATACATTACTTTTTGTGGATAGTTATAATTATGCATTATTTAACAGAGACACTTATCAAAAGTCACTTCTGTCAAATTTGTTTTGTGCTATCAATGTTATTTCACTCATGAAGGAACTTTAAATTGTTAAATTCACGGATTAATTCAAGGATTAAAAACATTGACACTGAAAAACATTTTGGAGAGAAGAATTAATATATAGAGATGTACAACATGGTCTAAAAAACTCATTCAATTTTGTAACTGATTTTTAAATTTCTTATGCACGGTAACAGTGCACGCTCAACATATGTAAGCAAGCTTTATTTCTCTGCTAACTTGGTAATGCTACTTCTTTCAATACAATCAACAAACATCCTATATAGCTCAGCCTTAACTGTTAAATCTGAAAATGACTATTATGTCTATTATGAGGAACTAAAAGCAGCCAGCAGAAGGGGCTGTGGGGTCCTAAATTCCCTCTATGAGTGGCGACATATGCCTTTACACATTCTTCAGTGCATGGGCAACTATCTATGCTTGCTGTGTTCATACAGAATGTTTACCTTGCTATATGTGTGAGGATAGCCATAGATTTCTATAGGTTTTGTATTACAGTAGCTTAATAATACTATACCAACCTAACCATAATCTTGGTATCCCAAAGACTATTTTACTGCTGATCTGTGGTGAAAACAACCAGCAAAAACCTCACTTCACCAACAATGTTGTCCTGTACTTGTGAAAATGTGGTCCTCACAAATATACACTACACTACACTACACTACAGCACTCGCACATACACAAGTTTATCCTACTATATCCATCAGGATTACTGTGTGTTACTGTAACTACATAGACCTATACATACACCTAACCCTAAATCCTAGGGCAATTATCGTGCTCTTTCATACTGCCCTATACTCATGAGGGCATGTGATGACAAGAAAGCACAGGCACAGAGACAGGCACAGAGACGCACGCAGACACGCACAGAGACACGCACAGAGACATGCACAGAGACACGCACAGAGACACGCACAGAGACACGCACAGAGACACACACAGAGACACACACAGAGACACACACAGAGACACACACAGAGACACACACAGAGATTTGGAAATACCAATTTAGCTTAAACATGGTATTCTGCGTTATGACTTGGGTAAAACATAAAACTTTCTGAGTGGTTTCACATGAAATGCTTCTAGATGTGGAAGGAACCAGGCATTTAAAAGTTCTTTCACAGAGACTTTATACGTGTAATGGTTATGAACATAATGAGACTTAGTTTTGTACAACAGTTTCAAGTGAATGTTCCATTTTACAATGTATAATATTAATAAAATCACTCAACTCAGATATCTTTGCATTATGGTTGTATTAAATATCATGACCTCTGGTTCCCAACACCACCACTGTAAGGAAATCCATGCTGGTAAGCTTCTCTATGATAAATTATTTCAAACCCTTCTGAACAAGTCTGTTTACTTCTCAGTGTTTGAATTATGTAGACATTTTAAAAGATCGATGGAATTCCCCGGAATTCTTTATCTGCAGTAAATCTCACCATGACAATGACCTCTACGTGTAAAAGGCAAGGATGTGCATGAGTTCTTTTTCCCTTCAGTTTACCAGCTATGGCAATCTTGGCACAGGGAAAAAGTAACAGCATGAAAGTGGAGAAATGCTTAAAGGCAAGCTGTATGGTTAGTAATGTGTGGTGGGTGTACTGCGTGGGTCTTGCAGCCCACTTCAGAGAGTCAGTATGGCTTAGTGTATGTGTAGGAGGGAACCGTAGTGTGCACAGGAATAACATACACATCCTTAAGCTCAGCTGAGACGCGCTACGGAGAGCTCTACTCTACAGAGCGAGAACATAATGCCACAAGTATATACAGTACATATTGGTGTTGAGGCCATAAGGATATATGGACAATTTACACATACCACCAGGAGAAATCACATATAGTCATTATGCCAATTTCATGTCATTATTGTGATACAATATGCCACAATATTGTTTGCGCATACTGTGGATATTACCAGTTTATTATTATTAGTATTATTATTATTATTATTATTTGTAGCTCTACAGGTTAAATGGTATATGTTCCACCTTAATACATTTTAGAACAACTAAACATTGTGATCCATGTTAAATAACATACACACACACTCTACTTATATATATAAGTAGAGTGTATATTTCAATGTAACAAAAGCATTATATATATATATATATATATATATATATATATATATATATATATATATATATATATATATATATATATTTAAATATGATGCTTTTGTTACATTGAAATCACATGCACATACTAGCATTAGGAAGAGCAACAAAAACTTCAGTGCAGTAGTGTGTGGGTGTCTGTGCTGGTTAATATGCAACACAATATTTAATATTGTTCTAAACCCAGCCCTAGACATCATTCATAACAGTATCTACTGCATAAAAGTTTTTGTTGCTTTTCATAATGTCAGCATGTAATTTGTGCATAAGATTTCAATGTAATAAAAGCATCATATAAAATAATGTTACCAAAAACTTTAAAAGACTTAATTAATTACATAAACAAATAAAATAAATATTATTATTATTATTATTATTATTATTATTATTATCATCATCATTACTATTATTATTAAGACAAATGCCAGAAAAAACCCTTTCACTGTTAACAACCTATGCATAGAGTATTTTGAGTAATAGACTGTGCCACAAGATGATGTCACCTTGAAACGGAGAAAAGGGCTGGATTTCGACCAGATTTCGATAAGTTGTTTTTTCTGACATCACAACAATTTGCAGATTTAAAACCAACCATTAAATCACAAACTGTTCTCACATTAGATGTTTGCTTGCTGCTAAATGTAATAAATATCCTGAAATAGAGGAATATAATAGCAACATGACAAGAAGCTAAAATTAATGACGGAAGGGTTCATTAAAGCAGCTGTGGATCAAATTCACAATGTCACAAATTCACATCCCAACAAACTTACCAACACCCGCCACCCCACCCCCCAGGCATGCATGACCAACACACGCCCACACATATCCAAACACTCTCACATATCCCACTCACAATAGTGTTGTCTTGGAAATAAAAAAGAAATACAACAGAAACTTATTAACACCGAGTCAATAGGTGAGAGTGACACAGTCTTACGCAGGAAGTTACAAAACAGAATGTGAGAGTGGTGTTAGTGCTAGCGTCCAGATGAACGGGCAGACATAAACAAAGAACTGGTGGGGGGGATTGGAGGAAACATGGCAGTGACCATGTTAAACTGAAAACTGAGAGAAACGTAAACACGAGAGAAATTAAAAAGAGTTTTGTCCATACACATGCAAGACAAAGGAGGTGGAGAAAAGTGGAAATATACTTGAAGAGAAGCAGACATACCATTAGTCGGATGCTTTGCAAACGACACAGAAAATCGCTTTACTGCCGGCATAGACAACAACTCTGAGGAAATAAAAAAGGTCACTGGTGTTACCATCTTTCGCAGTGCACCTGTAGAGGACAATGGGGAAGGGGCTGTTTACTTTGAAGGGGTCAAGGTGAGAGACATTCAGGGGCATTAGAGGGGACAGTGCTGGAGTTGATTGAGGGTGTCTGTACTACTGTTGTACCTACAGCAAGATACGGTTAGAGGGACACTGGGAGTTAGAAAGAGAAGCAGCTTTAAGCAAGTATTCAGTGTGATTTACAAGTTAAAGTGTGCAGCTGGCTTACAAATACACTTGCAAAAGCAAGTCGATGCATGTTCTGGGTAATTGAACCTCTGATTGTCAGGTTTTCAGACATGGATCTACACTGTTTGCAGACCCAGCCCATGTTAGTGATATTAGACAAAGTTTAAGGTAAATACTTAACAACGGGGAGACTGTCTATCAGAGGTGTAAACTTCAGTCCGTCTCTTAATTGTTCAAAAAAATAAATGCACAGACAATTTCAAAAACAATTACCATTTTCCAACCTCTCATTTTCACTTTTTTTAGTTATAGTGCCTTTAAGACTGATCCAAGATAAAACAAACTCTGTTCTGAATGGCTGTCTTCTATTGTGGTTTGTTCAGAAACACCCTGTATAACTTACATACTTGAGCATAAATAGGCTATATGGCTATTTATGACCTTTTGCCTATAGCCACTGTAAAGAGGCGGGTCTAGATTTTAACCGTTCTAAATTACATCGCTTGTATCTCAACAGTTAAATTATATCTGCAATTTCCATTGGAATCAATAAAGTGCATCTTATAAAGGAAACAATGGAATTCATCTTACAGTAAGTAAATAATGACCCTATGTTACTGTTTAGACATTTCCAACATTTCTCTTATTATTTGTAGTCACCTTTCAGTATCAGGTTTGTCTAATTAATGTCTGATTATATGGAAAGGGCCAGAATTTGTCCCACTTCTAAATGAAATTCAACAAATATCATGGCTGGGAACTTTCAGGAGGTATATGGAAACTTTGTTCTTTAGACAAACTCACAAGATATTAGGTACTACTACTGCTATAGTACAAATTGTACAATTTACAGATTGACCAGATAAATTATTTTACGTAACATGTTTAAGACTTTTGCACAATACTGTGTGTTTCCTGTTTTTTTTTCCTGGACACTGAAAAACGAACAACCTGCCCTTATTGCAATCTTGACTGGATATTGATCGCTGACTTTTGCACAGTACTGTATTTACTCTGCTAAAAGAAGGAATCTGACCCTTCACGAGATGTAAGAGTAAATTCCCCTGTTAAAGACACTGGTGCCAGGGATGAGCATGCACTGTAAGATATGCATTATAAGCAGAATTGTTATTGCTTTAAGTAAGCTTATAATTACTAACTAAAAGGCACATGAATTAATCAAACTGCACAAAAAGGAGACGTAATGCTTTAGTTTATCTTCTTCTATTATCTGTGCACATATTCTTTGAAAGGGGACACGCAAGCACCTCCTGTGGTGCAGTATCCCAACAAGTGCTTGTTTTAACCTACAGCTAAGAAACATAGTGAGAATAATGCAGCTGACTGTATCTCCTAAAAATTCTGCCTCAGGGCACTTCCCTATGGTACAGTGAGACTCCATCTTATAAGATGGCATCTCTTTCTGAGAACAAAATGGTGGACGGACTTCCAACAACATCCTGAGAGTGAAATCTATCTTTTTCCCCTTCGTACACACACATACACGCACACATACAGTCAACATAACAGACACGGTAACACTAAAAGTGCAACAGGAGATGCTTATAAAGACCACAGACCTAGAGGGCTAAAAAGGAAGCACACTAGATTTCACTGAGGTTTACGCTGGAATAGAGGTTCACCACAGACTTGAATGAACATTAAATATGTGGACATGTGAAGGAGGTGAGAGTACAGACATTATAGTCACAGTAATACTACTGAACACAAAACACTGCTAGGAAAATGGCAGCGGAAAGAAATGGCCCTTCATAGAGTCACACTGCCACCTTGTGGACAATCAAGCACTCTAAGACAGGCAGCCTGGGAACATTCTGGAAGAACTGCTCACCATTCTGCGAAAGAGGCAACGTTATCTACATAAACCCGGGTTCAAGGTGAGGAATTTCACTTCTATTAAAAGAGTAAAAGGCTCCTGATTGCAGGAGAAAGTCTGCAAAAATCAAAAAGGGGGTCATTCACTCCTCGTTCCAGACCCAGATTGTTGGATGCATTTAAAACGTGTGGGGGGGGGGGGGTGGGGGACGCGGGGTATGGTGGTGTCTCTAAAGGCAGTGGTTCTTTTACCATCTGTAAATGCTTGTAGTTTCAGACTATAATCATTTGTTTACATTTTATAGTCTGGTCTAATTTAACATTGCAATTTGAACACTTTTCAGACATAATCACTGAACTGTGCTTTTAGAGCTTTCACTGCTAATGTTGATAAACCTACATTTTAACTATTAGTATCTAATACTGAATTAAAATTGTGTTTTTGGAAAGTACAGTGCATGTGCTTGCTTGTCATGGTCAAGTTCTGAGTTTTATAATTGGGCTATTTCAAATATTCATACCCCAGGTCTCATTTCATGTTTTATTCACACCCTCTAAAGAAATTAAGCATTTTAGTACATGGTTTCTTAATTCATATACATATTGGAGGAAGAAAAACACAAACTATAGACTACTCTGCATTTAATGTTCATCATTTTCCCAGTATGTTAAACTTAGCACATAATTCTGATCTTTGTGTGCTTATTGTCATACACAGGACCTGGGGCACCCACCTGAAGGTCACATACACCAACCAGCTTCACCAAACCAACCCGTTGTCTATTGTATCAGCTCCACTTACCGTAAAGGTGCACTTTGTTATCCCATGTTCATCCTGTTGTTTAATAGTGAGGACCCCCACAGGACCACCACAGAGCAGGTATGATTCTCAGCACTAACGTGGTGCGTTAGTTTGTTGTGCTGGTATGAGCAGTGTTGAGAATGATACACCACCCAAATAATACCTGCTCTGTAGAAGTCCTAAGTTTGGGAAACAGGATGAAATGGGGGCTATGTGTGCAGAGATGTCTATAGTCTGTAATCGTAGAACTACAAAGTATTACTATACGATAAGCGGAACAGATAAAACGGACAGTGGGTGTGGATACAAGATGGTTCTAACGAAGTGGCTGTTCAGTGTATGCATGTAGTGTATGTGTGCTTTCGCTCTATTAGCTAGTATTAAAACTACTTCAGAAAAGGCAGATAAGAGTCAAGGTTGAAAAATACTAAAGTATCTCTTTACTTATAGAGCAGAAATCAGATGCTAGATATAAACTAACCTCTCTAGAGGCATAGCACAACTTGCTGCTGGGGAATTCCACAGATTTTTCAAAATTCCTAAAGAATTAAATTGTTTAAAAGCAAAAGACATTCAGAGTGGTTTGATGCGAAAATTGTTCACAGCTGCGAAACTAGACATCCGAAGCTCTCTCCCAGAAAGCTATTACACGTTTAAGGTTAGCAAACGTGTTGCCTAAGACATTTAACAACTTTAGAGATTTTCAACCACATCATTCATATGCAGGCTGGTTTAGGGCAAAATAGTCTTAGAATAATTGGCAGCCATTCTGCAGCAAAAAACTTGCTGTGCTTCACAAGCTTGAACACTGCATACGTGCATTTACATACGGTAAACAAATGCATATGCTTTCAACATTCTTCTATATTAATCTCACAGCACAGCTCAACTCAAGACTGACGGTGTGTGATGTTTGAACTTTGCTGAGGATTGGTGAGAATTTCCAGTATGTACGTCTGCTGAACAACTTTGCAGTGCAAACACTGTGTGTGATTGACTATTGCATGCAAGCTGTAGCAGTCGCTGCCACATCACTCATGTTAAACAGAGACAGTCAGTCTGAAAAAGAGTGTGGATTGCAGGAAAGAGTGAGACTAGAGCTGTTTTGGAGAACACAGACACCGAGTTCCTGATAAGTCACTTCAAATCATGCTATCACTACGCATCGCTAACACGCTCTGGTACTCACTACCCTTGTATAATAATCAGATTTCTCTACAATGAACCATTGAGCTTCAAACCACTCTGAAAGATTTCTAAAATAAAGAGCACATTTGAAAAATCAGTGGAGTTTCTTTTTAAGTAAGTCGTATATCTGACTCAAACGGCAGTATTGAAGAAAGAAGTATAAAGTGAAAATGCCGTGATGATGCATACACGAACATGCCAAGACAATGAATGTCGAGTGGACAGATTCCATGAGCTGCTAAACAAAGGACAATAATAGAGAGACTATGACAACAAGATGACTACACATTTCATGAGAACAGAAAACAGGGACTTTGTGATATGATGAGGATCATTCCCCTATTAAAAATTCCCTCTTAAAGGAAGCATCCATTCAGTAAGGTAACATTGCTACCAATACATGAAAGCAAGTAGCCACAAATCAGCATTACCAAAACAAAAATATGCTATAAGCTAGTGACTACATTAAAGCTGAGCTTTTCTTTTAACTAGGCTTAAGATAGAAGTGCCCTGACCCAAGTGTCTCTAACCTCAGCACTCTCTCACTGATTCTTGGGGAAAAACAGAATAGCTCATCTGAGCACATACCGTCTTTATAGGTCAAACTGCCAGAGGAGAATTTTTTGCGGTGTGTGCGGGCGTAGTCCTGCAGATTGGGGGCGCTAGAGGAACCCCCAAGGACAGTGGTGCTGAAGAGCCCTGCACATTGAGAGCCTGTGGAGGGGGGTTAGAGCACTACGTTAGTCCTCACTACAAACACATGCTGTTATTCAGATTCAGCTTTAGATACAGCATCAATTACCGTAGGTGGGTAATTAATGCGCCTCATATTAAGGCATGTTTAAATGGCCTGGTGAGCAGTTTAAAGCAGCATTTTCAAGATAATTAGATAAACAAAATATAAAACTTCTTGTTACAGATCATTTCACATTGCTGGTGCATAAAATAACCTAGAAAAAGGCAATATAATTCAAACGGATGGACAGCAAAGTTAGACAAAGGCTAAGCTCATTCTGTATCAAATACACTGTTTCGTCTACGTAAAGATAAAAGTAACTGCTTCAAGCATTATTAACGGTTATTGCCATTAATTTGTGAAGGTACTCTGTACTGCACAAAGATCCACATTCTAGAGAACATGCCATAACTTTGTTAACCTGGTTGGACCTTTTTAATTTTATGTTAACCACACAGTTATTTTAGACTCTTTTTTTTTTATATATATTTATCACATTCATGTCACTTGCATAAAAGCAACTGTCATGGCTCTACTGCTCTATTTATTAACCTGAAGTGGATCAGAAGTGTGTACTGTACTTTCTCTGACCAAAAACACAGTAGTAAAGTAGCCTCTAACCATTCTTTTGTTTTACGGCGCTGTGAGCATCCCTACCAAACACTTTTGCTCCTGATTTGTTTGGAGGAACTGAGAATTTCATATTTGGTCAAATTAATGAGGGGTTTATGGGCTAACAGCTGTGTTATGTAACATATACACTGTAACCCAGTGTTAAATTAGTCATACTCCTCAGTTCATTTCATTTTTCTTTTATTTAATATATCATCGCTGTCCAAAGAAAAACAAGTATCTCCAAAAAGGCAACTTTACAGGAGAGGCCAAAAACCTCATTTAACTTTAAAGCAGATCAATGGCACCAGACGTCTTTCCAAAAAGTTTTGGGCCATTTTGGTTGGTCCATTCATCATGAGATTTTCACTCAGTGTAAAAAGCAGCTGATGTGTTCAAATGATGCATAAAAGTAAAAATGGACCAAAGTGGAGATACAGGTTTTTCACTGAACAGCGACGATATGCTTTTTCATACCCAGCACACCCAGCATACCCAGCGTGCATTATACCAATTCATCATGCAACCATTGGAAGTCCCTGTGGTTTTAAGCAGTCTTGTTTGCTCGCCTAGCCCTTTAACTTTAGGTAAATAAGCACAAAAACCTAGCATTAGTGTAACTTTTACCTACTTTTACCACAATTATAGCTCTTTTCAGCACAAATTATTATTATAAAAAAAAAAAACCCTACGAAAGCGTTTTTTCAATTGTTAATGGTATCTCCCACCATGATAACCTAATCTATAAAAGACCTGTTAAACATAATTTCAAAGTTTAGAATAAAAATGTTTAGGGTCTACTTGAGTGGATTTATGTGCAATTTTTTCATAACACAACATTGTCCCCATTTGGTACATCTGTATTCTTCTCTCTGTGTGACGCTTAAGGGTGTGTCAAACTTGCCAGTTGGTGAGCAATAAGGACTGTTAGAACATGAGGTCACCTTTCAAGGAGGTGTTATAGGCAAGTGAAAAAAGTGGTTTCTGAGGGAGAGAGTTTTTCACTCTGGCATGTACTTTATGATTTGTAGCTTTGGAGACTGCACATGTACTTTGAGCTTTGTAGCTTTTACATACACAAACGCTACATAACACACTGAACAAGCTGTAACTCAGCCCAGTTGACATCACTGGACACTACAGAGATTCATGGGTGCACCAAGGACAAAATGTGTCCCACCTCCTAGACAGTCCTTGAGCCTGAGAGAACTTTCTAACTGACATACTAAACATTACTTAGGGTTTCAGCTAATCACTTTTCCACCTACTTTACGTCAGTGAGGGAGTCAGTAGGGGTCTGGATTCCAGACAGTGTTTTTCTTGACAGAGAGGCATGGCAGTGTGGATGGTTGAGACAAACAAGACACATGATACCCACCTAATCCACTCTGCTTCATCTCTGGAGACTGACGTGAGCAGGAAGGGAAGAGGCGATGGCTGCCCACTTTAGAGGACGCGCTTTCCGACAGGACCTGCAACAGAATACAGACGCACAGAAACCTTTAAGCACAGACCTGTAAAACCAGGCCTAATTCAGTCAGCCTGACATCATTTAGATGACTATCTGGTCAAGGGTCAGTGCAAGAGCAGTTGTAATGCAACCCTATCACAGCTGGTGTAACACATCTGCCCAGTGTATAGAGCAGTGCAGATAAGGGCAGATTTGCATTAAAAGATTGATAAAGCTGGATTTGCATGGTGAACACTGAACCACACCTCCATGGAGCCGGTTTTGCGGTTTCGTATCAGAGGGGATCTGCGCTGGGTGCTGATCGATTCGGACAGGGGCAAGGCTCGGTCTGGCTCATCCCGCACAAGGTTCTCCAAGCTGCCTGGGTCTGTCTGCTTCTGGTCATTCTAAATCAAATTACAAACATCCCCACACACAAACACGCACACAATGAAGCACCAATTAAAGACTTGGCAAAATTAAACCTAACAGAATTTGAGGCTTAATAAAACAATATTTAAGACCAGTCAGAGAGGTGGAAGATAAAATGCCATAAGTGACCCTATCGAACGTGATGTCTTATAAATGTATAAATCTCAAAGACTGGATGTATACAGAAGCAAGTTTGGCAAATTTTACATAATGCATTAATAATGTATATTTAATAATTGTACATAAAATAACAATATTATTTGCCAATTAATATCAACAAACAAACAGAACAAACCAGGTAATGAACAGTTTTTACCCATAGGCTATCAGGTTTATTATTATTGCTATCCTTAATTATTATTATTACCCTTATATTCTGTATTCTGTAGTTTGTGCATATTTTGTGTACTTTGTATTTTTAATATATCTCTTTTATATAGTATGTGTAGTTAGAATGTATATTAATCCTGCCCTGCTGTAGAGTATTAACCTGAGTCTCACAACAAGCATTTCAATGCATAGATGTTGACATGTTGTGCAAATGACAAATAAACCTGAAACCTGAAACCCGAAACATTTTGATTGCTAGTTTGAATGCAGTTGTGAAGTTATTCATGATACTCTGAAAGACATATTGTGATAACATTTTGCGATCACTCTTACATATGGCCGTACCGCCAACAAAAGAAATCATACAGTATTCAATATGAGCACAGGCACAGTAGTCTTGCAGAAAGGGTTCACCTCAGAAGAAGCAGGGCGAAAGCCGAAGCCCATCGGTGCATTCTCCTCCTCACACACTTTAACCCCTGGACTAAAATGTAGCTCTACGTGAAAACGCTCCTCCGATGAGGGGTCCTGCATTAGTGACAAAGATGAAATGAGCAGTAATGAACAGGGATGAATTCATAATTTTTTTTCTCTATGTACATATAAACATTAAGCCTAAACCTAAAGTCTGTGAGTATATGTTATGAAAGCTTAGGGCCACTAATTAACATTGTGCACAGTGGATGCGATTATTATGCGCTTGCCCCAAACAAAAGTATGTTCCACAGCCATATGATTACTCAGCTTACTTGTTAGCTACATCGGCCTTGCAGTTCCAGTGCAAAAGTTCAGATATAAAAAAAAATAAGATAAGGGAAACAAAGTCATGCAAATTTTCACTGAACAAAATACCACATTAACCAGCCATGGGCCTGCAGTGCTGTTTCCTCTGTGTGTCGTAAAGAGGATGAGCACCGTGTGGGGAAAACACCACATACCTTGTTGTTGTCCTCATACAGCATGATAACTATCTGAGTCATGTAGTTGAGTTCGGACACTGCACTCAGGTAGTCCATGGCTCTTTTCCACTGCTGGTCTTTCTCCTCCTGCAATTGAGTCAAAAGCCAGTCAGTTTGCCATCCATGTATGGGTATAGTGTAACCATGTTCTGTGTCAGGACTGTTCTAGTGCTTACATCCAACAGGCCTCCATAACGAAAGATACTGAGCAGTGAGTGGACATGACTTTCACTAGTGAAGTACAACCGTGTCCGCACATGCCTGCCAGGGGACAGCACGCCACGGGAATACCTACAAAAGGAGGACACATCTGACACATCTGCACTAGTGTGTACATATATACATATGCACCCTTGTAAGAACTTTTACACCAGAGACAGAGAGACTTACAGTGGATGGAGCTTGTTAACAGACTCGTCTTCATGGGTTCTCTGCAAGTCCAGCTGGATTTTTTTAATCAGGGGAAGGCAGTAGGCATACGCTATGTCCAACTTCTCCACCTTATTAATGCCATATTCCTGTACATCAAAACAAGCAAATCTCATTTACAATCCATCAAATCTAATCTTAAACCTAATCTCAGTCCTAAAATTGCTCAGAATTCACTGAGCATATGCAGATCATCTGTAGGGGACAATGAAAATAAACATAAAGGACTATGACCACAGGTTTGTACTTTGCACTCAATTATTTCAAGCAATGAACAAAGCAGCTTGGTGACTGTATTGTGTATATTCAATATTACATTACTGTGCAAACAGTCACATTTGTGAACTCAGTATTTTTGTGAGGTCAGTGATTTACACTTCTACAAGACATGCAGGGAATAAGAACTATAACATAAGCCCACTCCTGCAGGGCTACATTCCAGTAGAGTTTAGTTGCAACCTATATCCAATAAGCAGCACATCCCTTACGTAACGTAAATCTAATCCAGTCAATCATGGATTTGGAAAGAGGTAGACTGCCTGGAGCAGGTATAACAAACTGTGGATGAAACTGTGGTTGTCACGAAAATGCTCTCCAGGAGGGTTGAGGACCATTGGTCTAAACCTGCACGTGCTTGTGTACCTGGGGTATGACAATGTCAGCCAGTGCTCGAGATAGCGTGAACAGCTCCAGCGTGTCCTCCAGGCCCAGTGAGCTGTTGTGCTGCACGTCATACTTCACACAGTCATAAATGTCTGGAATTTTGCTGATGTCGTATCGGCCACTCTTCATGCGGAAGTCCCTCTCCAGTTTAGTCCAGCGCTGCAGCATCAGCTCCAGAGTCTCACTGTGATACAACTGCAAATCTGATAAGAAGAAACTGAATTGACTCAAAACCAACTAGATTAACATTAATAGAGGAATCTTCATTGTCCCTAATTGGAAATGTATGCCCAAACCCATTTACGCTTACCCACAATCATACAAGCATTTATGATAATATTTATCATGCTTAGTGCTGGCTCAAGCTGAGTGTAGGCTTATGTATTTTTAACTTAGAAAAAAAGGGAATACATCCTGATCAGGAAAAAAAGGTTGTGGAGTAACCTGCAGATTTTGGGTCCTCCAGCCTCTTGCGGATTTGTGAAGTGAGGCTCTGGACAAGACTGTAGACTTTATCACACGTTCTCACTGGATTTTCAACTGCCCTCATAGAGTTCACCAGAGACATGCTGCAGGTTGGAGCCAGCTGAGATGGAAAATAAAATCAAAACACACGTAAATCCTCTTTACCCATTTACAACACCGCACAATTGTTTACATATTTTTACTCACAAAAAACACTTGTCAAATGTTTAGAAATGCCATTTTGGTTTTCATTATTTTCATTATTACTTCCCAGTCAGGTAAGGACAAATATAAAAACATGAGGTTTAGGACTGAAATAAATGTTTACACACACACACACACACACACACACACACACACACACACACACACACACACACACACACACACACACACACATATACAGATACACACACATACACATACACACACACACACACACACACACACACACACACACACACACACACATATATATATATATAAAATATTGGTATATAAATTAATTTTCTGTAAATTCTATTGCACAAGTTCAAATTTGCTGAGTTTAACATACTGTGAAAAAGATAAAACATAAATAACAATGTGCCTCAACTTTAGCACATGGCACATCCTACATTTTTCCCCTCACATGTTAAACTTAACAAATCAGCAGCATTTGTGCATTAAATTGCGCAGATGTGTGTTTTCTATAGAAGACATGTTAATCAACATAGCATATACATATACATACATACATATACATACACACACAAACATACAACATTACAATTCATGTTGCATTGCTATGGGCACTTTCAAGCTGTGTCCTGAGGTAACGCCACTTCATAATGACTGGCTAATCGGTAGTCATCTTCGGTTCACCTTGTCAAAGTCTTCCTCACTGAAGGGTTGATCTTTCTGCATGATCTCATGAAGCCTGGCCTTGACGCGGTGCTGACAGCCACTCAGTGAGTCTATGTCATTATCAAGTAGGCCGTTCATGTTGGCACTTTTCACCATCTGCACCAGGATGGGTGTTAGCTCACCCTCCAGTGCCAACAAACCCTGCCAGGAACACCACAAAGATCAGTAACTACGTCATCACATCACGTAGACAATATAAACCCAAAAACACCCTTATATACACACACACGACCTTCCTAACACTTAGTCTGAGCGGTGCAGGCATTTGAGTAGTACCTTAGCAAAAGCAGCCGCTGTCATTTGCACTCTGCCCTCATCAGAGGCGTAGATTTTGAGGTCATGGCGATAGGTACTGTGAAGTCGAAGCAGGCCGCAGCCAGGGAAACCAGCATAATCCCCTATATGCACATACAAGAAAAAAAAACATTGTTCAAGATTAAAGGAAGACCTAAATAAATACAAGCCATTAGAAATATGTTAGGAGGGAACACAAACAACAGAATATATAAACACTGCTTTTATGTAGCTAACCCTCAACATGTGTAACTTTGACAAAGTAAATACTTCAAACTTTCTGGCTGTTTAAGATTAAATGGCATCAGCCAAGATGAACAAAAAAAGAATCAAAACTGATTCAAAAGTTTTCAGTGAGTTGCATTATAACTGGATAATCATATTTCAGTAAAAGATCTATTTAAAAAGCCAGTAGCCTGAGCAAGCTGACTACAATACATTAGGGGTGGCAACATGAATATGCATATCTTTATATTATTATATTATAGATCTATATTTTTAGAGATATGTGATATACAGTCACATGTAAAAGTTTGGGCACCCCTAGTAAGATAATATTTTGTTGAGTTTCTACACATCCCCTACAGGGAAACTAACTTAGTTAAAAAATATAAATAGATTTTCTGTAAATTCTAGCGCACAAGTTCATATTTGCTGAGCGTCATTAATGCACATTTCAGTTGACATTATATTGTTGGGTACAGTCTATGGTGTTAGTAAATAGAAATGTTGGTTGGAAATTGAAGATTGGTTTCAATGAAGGCATAGGGGCAGCAACACAGCAGATCAGTCAATCATTTAAATGTCCAATGCATGTTCAACCAAAACAAGAAAAAAAGGAGGAAAGGGCATTTTCATTACAGACTGCTGTGAAGAAATCGGGCTCTGAATTCAAGACAGTGCACCATAAGCTCAACATTCAGATCACAATCAGCATTCACAGATGATGAGAATACAGTGAGGAAAATAAGTGTTTGAACACCCTGCGACTTTGCAAGTTCTCCCACTTAGAAATCATAGAGGGGTCTGAAATTTTCATCTTAGGTGCATGTCCACTGTGAGAGACATAATCTAAAAAACAATCCGGAAATCACAATGTATGATTGTTTAATAATTTATTTGTGTGTTACTGCTGCAAATAAGTATTTGAACACCTGCCAATCAGCAAAAATTCTGGCCCTCAAAGACCTGTTAGTCTGCCTCTAAAAATTCAAAACTCTACCTCCACTCCCCTTATTATTCTAAATTAGAAGCACCTGTTTGAGGTCGTTAGCTGCATAAAGACACCTGTCCACCCCACACAATCAGTTAGACTCCAACTACTAACATGGCTAAGACCAGAGGGCTGTCCAAAGACCCCAGAGACAAAATTGTTGACCTCCACAAGGCTGGAAAGGGCTACAGGGCAATTGCCAAGCAGCTTGGTGAAAGAAGATCAACTGTTGGACCAATTATTAGAAAATGGAAGAAGCTAAACATGACTGTCATGTCATGTCATGAATCAGCACACTTCCAGGCCCGTCTTAAGTTTACCCATGACCATTTGGATGATCCAGAGGAGTCATGGGAGAAAGTTCTGTGGTCAGATGGTCTTAATTCCACTCGCCGTGTCTGGAGGACGAAGAATGATGAGTACCATCCCAAAAACACCATCCCTACTGTGAAGCATGGGGGTGGAAGCATCATGCTCTGGGGGTGTTTTTCTGCACATGGGACAGGACGACTGCACTGTATTAAGGAGAGGATGACCGGAGCCATGTATTGCGAGATTTTGGGGAACAACATCCTTCCCTCAGTAAGAGCATTGAAGATGGGTTGTGGCTGGGTCTTCCAACATGGCAATGACCCAAAGCACACAGCCAGGATAACCAAGGAGTGGCTCCGTAAGAAGCATATCAAGGTTCTGGAGTGGCCTAGCCCGTCTCCAGACCTAAACACTATAGAAAATCTTTAGAGGGAGCTCAAACTCCATGTTTCTCAGCAACAGCCCAGAAACCTGGCTGATCTGGAGAAGATCTGTGTGGAGGAATGGGCCAAAATCCCTGCTGCAGTGTGTGCAGACCTGTAATTGCAAACAAAGTCTACTGTACCACATATTAACATTGATTTTCACAGGTGTTCAAATACTTATTTGCAACAGTAACACACAAATAAATTATTAAAAAATCATACATGGTGATTTCCAGGTTTTTTTTTTTTAGATTACGTCTCTCACAGTGGACATGCACCTAAGATGAAAATTCCAGACCCCTCCATGATTTCTAAGTGGGAGAACTTGCAAAGTCGCAGGGTGTTCAAATACTTAATTTTCCTCACTGTATATGTCAGAACTTAAATAAAGTATTTACTGTAGGGGGGATCTGGAGTATTAACATGACTAGAAAAGTGAACATGAAGTTCACTGAAGCATTAGACCAAAGCATTCTCCTCTGTCACTAAATCTGAATTTGGCCTTGCTGTATCAGAGCCAGTCAGCACTGTGGCATGACAGAGCTGAGAACAATGAGAGGAACGACTTTAGCACGACACGAGAGAAGCACATGAGGCCCGGCTTTCAGCTTTAACCAAGAGAGTGGAAGGAAAGACGATGGGGAAAACAAGGCAGAAAGAAAGGAGAAAAAAGAAGAATAGAAAAGAACAGACAGAAGGAAAATAAGGACCAAAGAAAGAAAGGAAGAATGAGGTCAGAGGTAAGACAAGACAAAACTTCAGCAAGTTCACAGCCTGTACCTTGTCCTCCGGGATACATGCAGCGGAAAGCTCTGCCCAGTTCCTCAGCCTGCACGCGGCCTGCAGGGGTCAGCTCACCCCCCCACTTCAAAACCAGCAGCAAGGATGGACCTTCCTTACGCGTGTCTGCAGACAAAACAAACAAGGGATTCATGTTACAAACTCATTACACAATGCTTCATAGACCATGGATGAATCTACAGCTACAATGGAGTGTACACATCTTGAATGATTCCCCATTTACCTTCCTCTTCACTGGAAGTCTTGGGTCGCCCATGAGGAAGATAGGTCAACTGCACTTTCCTATTGATCCCAGAGAAATGCCCATACCTGACAAAGTAAAAATGAATGCTGAAGTCCACAAACACAGTCCTACAGTAAAAGTAGCCCTAAGGAATAAGCAACACAGGGTGATTGACAAAGCAGTACTATTCCAAATGGTCAGAATTCTACTGATTGTTCAAAATGTACAATGTATAATTCAGTGCTAGAGAGTACTGAACTTAATAACTTGGATTTTTTTGCTACCCAAAACACTTGGCCAACTTAGATGTGCTTTCAGAGTTTTAATATAAAATGCTGATATAGTCACAGTGAAACAGTATTAAAAACCATGTATGTGCTAAATTCATATCTCAATACCATAAAATAATGTCTCAGGCATTAGGCTGCATGTCTGTAACCATCTTAAGTAATTGCTGTGTATGATGTAGTCATGTAGTATGCTGAACTCTGCCATCTTTCTGACTCTTCCACTGTTTCCTTTAGACACGGAGCATCTAGACAAGCCAATAAACTCAGTTTTTTCCCAGTCAGAATTACAAGCTTTAGTCAAATGCAGCAATAATCAAGGGTTAAAAGTCACATGCCACACTGATTTTCAATAGTTTTCATTACAGCCATGTATTTTTTTTTTTTTTTTTTTAAACAATCCTTAAAAGCACTGCATGTACATGTTCCTGACATTCCTGGGGAAAACTGTGTGCACCAGTTCAAGTGGCCCAGTTCTAAACACTTCACTCACATCTCCAGAACAGTCTTGAGCTGCTCCAGTTTCGACTTCTTCTCTTCGATCTCACAGTCATTGTGCTGCCCCAGATCTGCCAACAGCTGCCTGGTAATGTCCAGCACTTCCTGAAGAGTAAAACAGCAAAGGCTATATATCTAACCAAATCCAGGGCACTATAGAAAGGCTTAAAAGAGCTATATCATAGAAACTTTAAATTGCTTAACTTTCTTTAAATGAAAGAGTTTGATGTTCATATAATATTTGCTGTACAGTTATGTAGGGAAACAAAGCTACAAAACTCCCTTTGGACCAGTTTTACTGTGATGTCACAAAACCAAAACATCTACACTGATGTACCAATATGCCATGACATGGGAGTATGTAAACTGATTATAAAGTGGTGTTACTTCAAGGGATTGGCTTGGAAACACCCACAACTGTATGAGTTGTGAGGTGTTATGTTGTGAGTGAGGTTGAATAGTGGCCAGAGTGCTCAGCGATTTCAAAGGCATGAGAGGCATGAGATGGAACATTCCATTTCCAAAGTTGTGTTGGGAACTTAATATGACACGTGTATTGGGAATATGTTATAAAGCATTACCATTCATAGTGGACAGTGTAGTGGCTGCCTACAGGTGCTTAATGATCACGAGCAGCGAAGTTCTGTCTAGAGTTCACAGAATTCTATCTCTGGCAGAAATCACATCCACAAAAGGTCCAACATGCATATCCTTCAGGTCAGTGCAGCATTCTTTAGCTTCCATGGGATATAGGAGAAGAAGACCCTCCAGAGTGCCTTTGTTACACCATGACACCGGACACAGCGCCTCATCTGGGTTCTAACTGGACCCTAGAGGACTGGAAACGTGTGGCGTGGTTCAATGACTCGCGGTGCCAGTTGTTTTGGGCTGATTGCAGGCTTTGTGTGTGGTGCAAACCCCATGAAGCCATGGACCCCATTTGTCAACAAGGTACTGTAAAGACTGGTGGTGGTTCCATACTAGAGTGGGTTTTTTTACTTCATAAACAATTTACTAAGCAATTACTAATCAATTTAGTAATTTAGCTCCACCCACTAACACTAAAAGGAGTCTTTCAGCATGGGCTGCATTGAGAAACTAAAATTCCTGGATTTACCCTGGAAAAACATTGAATGGAGGAGGGGAAAGGAGAAAGAGTGGAGAAAATGAAAAGAAACTGGGCAAATGAGACAGCTGTCATTACACTTAAATGCTGATTACTGATGATCTGAGTCTGTTCGATGTTTGCTGGAAAGCACACTCGAAACTGCTACACACATTTGTGCAATTTTAGAACTAGTACAAACCACAGAGCACAAATAATAATTTATACCCCCTTATGAAACCCAGAACATAAAGCATAGCTGGATTACTCCATGTTTGTCTATCTTCTGTGGGTGTGTCTGCAGTGAGGTCACATTAAAATCTGTGATGTCACGGGTGTATCGTCTGCTTGAGGCTGCTTTAGGGGATATTTTAAGCATTTGCTCTTGTCTCCTACAGTATTCAGACAGCTGGTAAGATGTCACATAACCAGTTTCCGGGTCACAGAGGACAGGAGGAGGAGGATTGGTGAAAAAAGTAGTAATGTTCAGGGTTTCTGGACACAGTCCTATGCTGCTTTTAAATAAGGCACGACACAGGGCAGACAATCAGAAAATGTCTGACCTAAATATGACCAGTCTTAAAGCCCAACATGAGAGATTTTACAGAGAGATTTAAAAGAAGTCATCTAAAAAGCACAACTAGTTTTGGTGAATCAACTATAGAGACAGAATGAAGGCACTTCAGGAGAAAGCAAATTAAAACACAACAAAAATGCAGAGCCACTAAACTGACTAGAAAAGAAGTAAAACCAACACCAAGCAAGTAGACATGGAAATAATATGTATTAAAAATATAGAACGGGACAGGATCCCATCATGCAAATGCAGCCCGTTACCTGCAGTTGTTTGGGTTTTTTCAGCTTCAGCTTGCCAGTCTTGTAACCTCCGTATTTTTCAAACAGCTCAAAAAACCTGAGAAAAGACACATTTAACCCAATAATGACTGAACTAAAAGACATCATTTGTGGTTTATAATCCACTTTACTCCTATTTCTACTTCTACTCTTTATTTTTCTTTTATATTTAAAATAGACCAGTTGCAAATTTCTATTTTGTAAGTCACATGCACATACATGAATATATTTCATACAACTTTATATACTTCTCTTTTATTGCATACATATGATACAAACCAATAATTAGTACTTGGGGATCTGAACTATAATCTGAATGTTTGCACACACTTGTTAACTATCACAAGGCATCCAACAATAAAGGCAGCATGAAGCTCCATTTATAAGTGATGTAGACAAGGTAGACATAGTAAGCTCCAAATTTCATATTATAAACTATTTCATGAAACAACTCTTCTAGGGACTGATTTTAATGGGTAAAGCAAGGGAGCAAGGTCTTTGTATGCACCACTAATGAGACATTAGGTCTAAAGGGTTAAAGGGCACTGAGAGGACCTGTCATGAGAGAGTTCTACCAAGAATCATGTGAGCTCACATGGGATTCCTGACTTCCATCTTCATCTTCTGCTTTGGTGTGCGGTCTCCATGACGGATCACTGCAATCACACAGCGCAGTTCCATCCTGCGGAAGACAACAATCATTCAGCCATCACTGCAAAACAGTTCCATCTGTATACTCTGCAGGAACTGCACGACATACAGATGGGAATGGTTTTTTAATAAAGACGGTCACTATTAACCAGTGAAGCATGAACTGAATTCTCAAAGCGTGCACTCACATGGTGCCGGATGTGGTGGGGACTATGGGTATATCCTCTGCCTCAGTGGGGATGGACCAGGGGATTTGAAACTGGGGAGCCAGCTCCCTCATCACAATGTTCCTACAAACACAAAATTCTCACCATCCCATTGCTGAGAAATACTGGCATCAAAAACACTGGCAGGGAAAAAGAACTGCTAGGATGCACCAATACAAGGGTTTGGTATTACTTAGCATTGCCGAAGTTAATTTATACTAATTATACTATTTACACTATATGAATACTATTCACCAAAATGCATATTTAAACATTTTATTCAAATGTTTCAAAACCTCAGTGAACAAGAAGTGAAGAAGGTGATAAATTATAAGCTATTATTTATTTACAAGCATTTTTTGCCTGCCTTGAAGTTCGATGATGATTCCTGAATTTTAGTTTTATTATTACTTGAAACTTTCTTAGTCATTTACAATCTTCTACAGCTGCATCATCCTTATGGATATGAAATATTTTTCTTGAAATCACGTTTATATACAGCTTCCTACTAGCGTCCTACAAATCATTATTTAAAATGGCAAAGTTACACAGGATTTGCCCACTAGAAACATTTCACTCATATCTCTGCAACCAAAGTGCTTTAATATTGTTAAAAACTATTAATTATAGACATATAGACAGCAACTTTGAAACTCAATGAAGTGCATCTCATGTTTAATGACTGTTTGAATAGATCTGTCCTCCACTTGGATGAAGAAATAAATTAAAACAAATGAAGGGGGTTATTCTAGTAACAATGCACAATGTCACACCCCTCATCAGTTAAGGGACAGATTTATGAAATTCCAGCACCATTTAAAACTCACTGAAGTCTTGTAGGGCTATGCTGGGGGAAAACATTATAGACTATCTGGGGCAGCAGTGAAGGATGTGTGGGAAGAAGTTCCTTTTGATTAGCATTTGTTAATTCTGCTCATGGCGACCCACACCACCGCACAGTTACAAGTATACCTGGGCTCAACAAACCTGATCCTCTTTAACTGATTAACAAGCTCTTTGGGTGAATATCAGGAGCGGGAGTAGCTGCAGTGCCTTCATTTTTAGGAGTGTCAATGACAATCAAAACCGCAAAAATAAGCAACATGTGAGGAAATCTTTTTGCCTGCCAGTGTACTACTGTATATGTAATACCAAATTTGCTTACCCAAGTATCTTGGCACAGTCATCATAATATTTCATAGAGTTCTTTACAAAGCTGAAGCCATTCACGTCACACACATAGGAGTGTCCGTTTGCCCGGAGGAGGTCAAACCCACAGACTGTTTGCTGCAATTGGCAATACAGAATAAATCAACGTAAAGCCCAACACCTAACACTGGTTAGGTAAGCATGAGGACATGGAAATCATATTTGTTACGGAAGTTACTGCTTAAAAAAATTCAACATTTAGATTTAATTTTTAAATTGATACTAAAAGTTCTCTTCATACATTTCAATCTTACATATGGCATTTAAAAAATAAATACATTTAGTTGAAAAGGCAGGCCCAAACAGAGATAGCCATCCACAAGAAGTGGCTTACTTTTAGCATGATTTAGCCTTTTTACCAATAAGCACTTTATGGACTCCCAATAATGTATACTGGTAAGACTCTCTTTTTCATTAATTCAAAATGACACATAATATGAACGTACTTGAGGCATTCCTGAAGAGTATAATGCTTAAGAGACGCTGTGTTAATGAGCTGAAATGTCTGGATTTGACCCATTTTACCACGTTCATTACTGTATAGAAATCTTATATAGCTCTGTAATGCTAATTCAGTTAGGTGTAGTCACAATTTCTACATTTTATAAATGTTTATGCATCATCTTACGATTCCCACATCTGCGCAGCCCTAATACAAGGAATGTTACCAACCTTGAAAGCTAGGCACACTTTGCGAGCCACTAGTTTTTCCATGGCGGTCAGCATAACAGGATAACGGATTTCTTTTCCTTCACTGTCTCGTTCAACCTTGCCATCCAGAGCAGGGGATTTGCGTGCCTCAGCATGAGCATAATCAGGCCCTACTGTGTAAACCTGAGAAATGCAAACACAAACACCTCGAATAGGCCAAGTGCTTATCAAAATTTCCACAAGGAGCTTAATGTGTAAGGCACTATGCCCTAAAGATCGTCTGAAGTGCTGCTTTGCAGCAAAGCCTGTTTTAATCTGTTAAACACATTTGTTTGGCAACAAGCTAGTTGACCCGTTGGTTGCCAAACACGCATGTGTTTTACAGATTAAATCCGAGAGTGAACACAAAACAAGCACTTCAGAGCAGCTGGAGTTATAAAGAGGTACAAAAATGCAGCTTTTCCAAAGTGAATGCAGGTACCTCAAAAACTATAAGTAGTTACCATGTTGTATGTTTGTAGACTGGGGACCTGGCCAGTACCCTTTTTCTGACCACAGCAAAATTCCAATGTACGCTGAAGAGTCGCGGTTGGCTGTGTTAAACTGTACCTTCACATCCGTGCCATCTGTAGGCATGAACTCTTCGTATATATAGGACCCCGTCTTTCTCACACTGCTCTCTGGAGAATACACGCTGCTCCGGCTTCCGATCTGAAAGGAATGTGAAAGTATTTGTAGGTTACAGGCCCATCCAGATGCTATACAATGTACAATACTTACTGCATAAATTGTGTGTTATATATTTACATCAGAAAAAGACGCCCAACATTTAAAATCTGTATTTAATTAAGTATTTATTGCACTCTAGAAGAGCAGAACATTAGTTAATTTTAGGTGGAAAACATTTAGGTTACTCATTTTTAGCGTATCTGTAAGCCTCCAAAATTGTTCCATGCTAATATAGGTGGATCTAGTCCCAGTTTCTGCACTGAAATTTTTTTTAAAGCAATATTGGCCCACCCTTTCCATATTGGTGTACAATATGGAAACTACACAACTACACAACATACACAAATGTAATTTGAGGTGAATCTTAGCTTAAATATTTCTAGATCACTCCTCAAGAAAAGTTGCTGCTTAAGACTTTTATGCAGTGCTGCTGTGATTGTTAATTCATATTTATCTGTTCAGTATTTTATACACAACAACAAATATATGTGAGTTACTTATTTGAGCAGGTATGTAAAAAAAATACAGTACTGTGTGGATTTGGCTTATAAGGACAGCTCTTCCTTCTTTTTCTCATGGTTTGCCAGCAAGACCAAGAGAATAAGGTGTTATCATAAAAACAATGCAAAGCATTCTAGCATTACACTACAGTTATATTATACTGAATACAGTCTGTTATTTTAAAGGAATAAATACATAAACAAATGCTATGCAAGAATGATCAGCATTTAATATAAACATGTGTGTATTAGTCATATTAGCAGTTATGTATAGATACAATAGTGCACGCATATAAGGTTTGGATTTGTCTCACCGTCTTTTATGAGTGTTGTTATTGGTGTATATTCTTTTGGTATATATATATGCATGGCAATTAATAAACATACAGGATGTTGGATATATTATAAATTTGAGCAGATCAATAACAATTAGTCTAGAGTTTTACGGTCACTGGAAATCAACTGGACTTTGGTAAACATGTATTAGATTACTGAACTGGCACACGCTCATCTGACGTGTCATGATTCATCACTAATTCTGTGCTGTTACCCTTCAGTTATTTCATAGAAGAAAAACACACTCCACCTCCAAACCAACACCTTTTGTGCTTTACTTCATGCTTCATAATAACAGGTGCTGCTGGAGAAATACATGTCTGGCGGCCAAGTGCCGATGGAGGATCGAAATGTCAGCATGTACTTGTGGGTTTTATGGCATCCCACAAAGCGAAGAGTCTACTCTATTTCTGGATCAGAGATGAGGTTCTCTGGTTTGCCAGCCTTAACAGGGGGCCATGACACTATGGAGAAGAAATAAAAAACCTTTCTGAAGAGGCGCTGGCTGCCTCCACCAGCTGAGGTCGGGTAGTAGATATAGACATTGTGATCTTCTGCAGACACAGGCTTTTCTACGAAGGGCTTGGGGAATATCTCGCCATTCACCTCCACATGGTCCTCCCCCTCCACCAAATTACATTCTGGAAAAATGAAACAATAAACAGCAGTGTCCTCCAACAGTGACTGGAAACTGTAAATAAAAGGAGATTTTCTTCAGTGTAAATAAGTTCTACAGAGAACACACTTTTATAATAATTATAATCATGATAGTAAACAAGTAAATTTATGTTCATTTGCTGTAAAGGATGTGTTAACTTAACGCAGATAGTCAACAAAACTGAACAGTAAAATACCGTGCAAAATATCACCAAAACTGAGCTGTGAAAAGCCGATTCATCATTCCACCCATTTAACAAGGGATGCAACACTGTCACAAAACTCACATAACAATGTACATCTTATGTGACAGTGACTGTGAAGATTTCCTTATGGTGTTGTTTTTCCTTTTTGTTGTTATTTGTTATGTCATCATCTCTTTTACCTCGTTATTTAGATTTCCATCCTGCTGTCAAATTAATGTTGAATAACTGACAAGTACCAAAAATATATATGTATTAAGCTTCATTTCTGTCAGCTCTGTAAAAGAAAATGTCACGTTTATAAACACTTCTGAACAATGTGGTGGGAATCTCCATACAAATCTTTAATGCTGAGCACCATTGGTCTTATTGCAGTTCTCCTCAACTTATTGGATACTTTTTTATTCATATACTTATATGAGACATAACACATATGGGTGGATGATCCAGCAATAATTATTGATACTTTTCATAATACATAAAATGTGTCATTATATTTTGCCAAACAGACACAAGGCACTAACAGTGTCGCATTTTAAAAACTGCCATTAAAAAGGATTATGGTTTTTTCATTGTTTTTATAATAAAGCCTTCAATTGCTCAGTGTTATTGAAGTGTAAACAACATTTACGATATTCCTATAAATGCATATTATCACAAAAACAATAAAATGTTATCATTGCCCACCTCTTTTAACACCCTGGCAAACATAACATTACAGGAAATGTCCATTAACCAACTGAAGGCACCTTGCTTCTAATACTATAAGTTTACCATGTAACATCATAACTCGTTTTTTCTTGTTAAGTATACTTTTACCCATTTACCTGTTTTTAGTAGTTTTACCTGTCAAGTATAATTTTTATGTAATTTGCTGTATTTCTTTTTACTTGTATAAAACTTAAATTTAAGATTAATAGTATTTAAATAGCAAATTAATAGAATTTACAGATTCAAAACAAAAATACATGAAATACATGTAATTATATAAATAGAACCATGGCTACTGTTGTCACTCCTAAGTGTCATTAAAAAACAGTAATTATCACATAATAATTTTTAATGATTTAAAAGTTTGCATGAAGTATGTAGGAAATGCCTGACATAACTGTCTAATATTTAACATTTCTTGGAGCGATTTTTTGTCCATGCAGTTGTTCAGAGAAAGCCACAGTGTCCAAAAATAAACTGGCTAAATTAGGGCACCCAGCACTGCTGCTGTAGATTTACCCTGCTGAGCACATTTTCAAGCCTAATCTAACACACCTAGTGTTAATGTCTAGCTGTCTTTGAAAGCTGCGATAACCTGGATTACTGTACAGGATTTTGCATGTCTAGAAGCTGGGTTTGGCACCCCTGAGGTTAATGGATGCTTAATGGATCACTCAAAGCGATGCACTCTCCTAACTGCTCTACATTAGCAGCTATTTATACACGCAGGGCTAAAATAAAGCAGAGCGAAAACAAAGAACAGGATGTTCTTCTGCCCTAGAGGCCTTTAATTCATTCTTCTCTCATCCGTGACAAATAGATACTCATTGAGACTCTGGGATTTATCCAGGGTTCTGCAACTGACATACCATCAGGTTTGTCTGGGTCTCGGTTCAGCACGGCGTAGCGCGGCAAGTCAATCCCTTCTTCCTGCAGAATGCGATATACTTCCCTCCTAAAAAGACATAATAACAGCATCACTAAAAGGCACTGTCTATTACGAGTATTAAGTGTTTATGCTAGTTGAACATTAATGCAAGTTTTAAGCATATGGTATTGCGTGAGGCGCTTGAAAGTTTTGAGTCATACCTGTCCTGTATGTAATACTGCATATTAAGATCATTGATGAGTAGTGGGTTACGGAGCTTCGCATAACTCACTGCCTTATCCAGGGGAAAACCTGTCAATGAACAGCAGAGATCATCTGAAGACTAATTTGGCTAATGAGAAAGGATCTGGAACTAATTAAATAAGAAGCAAATGCTTCTAATTTGCTCATTGCAAATTCTATTATCAGGATAACAACTTGAATGAAAAAAATGTTATCATAAATTTCAGAAATTTTTTTGTATTTAATATGTCCTTTTAGTGACAATGTGCACTGAAGCTGGCACAGACTCCACAATTTTGCAAGCTTCTATATATATAAAATGCTTAGAAATTAGCTTCAATTGCAAATTGGACCTTTGATATATACATAAATACATACACAAATACATACACATATACACTTACCGGTACACAACCTAATATCTACACTCATTGTCCATTATTTTATCAGCTCTACTTACCATATTTTGTTTGCTGTTCTACAAATTCTACACATTCTTTATAGGTCAGGACCACCACAGAGCAGGTATTACTTGGATGGTGAATTATTCCCAGCTCTGCAGTGACACTGACGTAGTGGTGTGTTAGTATGTCTTGTGGTACTGTGAGTGACCACTGATTAAGGACTAGAGGATGACCAACACAAAGTATGCAGCAGCAGATGAGCTATCCTCTTTAACTTTCTACAAGACCAGCAACGTAGGCGGGTCTAATAAGAGTGGACAGTGAGTGGAGTTTACAACCCAGCAGCACTGCTGTGTCTGATCCACATATAACAGCAGGACACACACTTGCATGCCACCACTATGTTACTGTCACTGCAGTACTAAAAATGATCCACCAAAAAAATAATACCTGCTCTGTGGTGGTTCTGTGTGCTGGACCACTGAAGAACAGAGTGAAAGGGAATAAAGTATGCAGAGCACTGTAGAACTACAAAGTGCTAAGTTCATAGAAACAGAAATTTTGACCAGGGGTTCCCAAATTATCTATGTCACAGAGTACACAGTCTTAAAGAAAGGGTTCTTTTCCAAAAAAAGAACCAATTTAGGTGCCCTAAAGAACATTTCAATATCTGTAAGTTTAGAGAACCTCAGGAGTTAAAGAACCTCTCCTTCTAAAAGTTCTAGGTAGAATTCTTAACCTCCTCAGGCCCTCTAGTTGCCATTTCAGCCTGTGTAACAGAAATTGACTCTATATTTGCTATATTTCACTAATACAATCAAACATTTTGCCTGCAACTCGGTTAATAGGCTAAATGGGTAACTCTTTGTGTCCCACTCTGTATTAAGCTGCTAGGAAGGCACGAGGAATGAAAGGGAAGGGCGCAGGACTTCCAGCTGGGAAGATGTCCGTGTTAAGGTAAATCTTGTGATGCCGCTTTTTACATATTAAGTAATAGACAATGATGCATTAAAGAGGAGCTATTGTGGTCATTTTTGTTGTTCATCATTTTAATTAGATTTTTAATTTAATTTAGAATATATTTAAATACATATATGTATCTATATATATGCTCCTCCCATCAGTCCTCCCCAGGGCTTGGATTTGTTCCATCCCCTCTCTTAACAGCTCAAAGGCTTTGAGAACACCGACTACCTAGATCAACAACATGCTCTGTCTGGCAAGCCCTGAGGACTGAGTTAAGAACCACTGCTTCATTCTCTTTAATTACTACTTTGTTTATCTCAGTGAGAGCTCTTGCCAAAACAAACTGTCCCCATGTGACAGCTCTTTTATGCCATTCTCATAAATTCTCATAAATTCTTATCTCATCTGATAAAAAGGTCCAAGTTGGTCAAGTTGTCACCTTTGGAGTGGAAGGAGATCAGGCAGTCGCAGAGGGGCCATTTCTCCACTGGCTCGTTCAGTATGACGTCCTCGGGGAAGATGACCACGGTGATGTACTCGAACTTGCAGAGTCGCTCCAGGATCTGAGTCATGGGTTTGGACTTGGACTTCTTCATCATACAGCAGATCCCCACCACAATCTGACGTTCAGGGGGCTGCAGAGAGGAACAAGTAAGGAGGGTGGAGAACACAAACATTACCATTACCACTGCTAACCAAAATGGTTGTTAAAAGTGTCATCACCATCCTTATACTTAAAAACCTCAGGCAGGTCAGCAAAACTGAATTGAAAGGTTAAAAAAAAAAATTATATATATATATATATATATATATATATATATATATATATATATATATATATATATATATATATATATAACTGAATAATATCACAAAATATAACAAATAGCCTGCCAAAATGTCAAATTTCCAAACAAATTCAAAAATTTCAAATTTACAAAATTTTCTATTTAGCTACTTAAAATCTAAGAAATATAGCATATTAACCTCAAATTGTCAACCTCAAAAAGTCTTTTTTAATTAATTAATTAATTGAATAATTCATTCAATCCACAAAAAAAAGTTAAATGCATTTTAAAGCCTTTGCATACCCTTCATACACAGCATCATCACCGTCATCACACAAAATGTTTTTAACATAATTGTGATCCTCTAATTGTGCTAAAACATTATGATGGCTGGACAAAATGCTCCAAAGTAAGTGGAGAAAAAAAATGTACATTAACTTTTATTACAAGTAAAGTGTGTTTTTCCTTAACCTGTTATTATTTTGGAGAAACAAGGTTTTGTTCCAACAGTGACAATAACCATTCTATAAAACGTAGATACATATAAACATAAACAATAGAAAAAGGTTAGAAAACTACCATGTCCTTACCGAGTCTGCCTCCTGGTCATCCTCGTACAGCTCCATGTCTGTCCTCATGCTGCCGTAGCCGTCCAGGCCCTCGCTCTCATCCTCCTCGCAGCCCACGAAGAATCTGGGAGCGCCGCGCTGGCTCTCACCGGGGCTGCTGGGCTCTGACATCACAGTCCACAGCGGCAACCCTCAGCGTCCCGCCGCGCCATCGCACGCCAACACTCACCGTGGGCCACCTCCGAGGGTGGGGAGGGCACCAGGCCCAGGCACAGCTTTCTCCAAACTGGGCAGGTAGATAGAGGTGGGGTCAAGGAGGGTCAGACAGAGAAGAGTGGACGCAGGTGAAAAGGCTAAGGAAAGTGAAGTGAGGGTGTTGTCAGTTGTTGTTGTCGTCCATGGACTGGCTCCAGGATGAATCATTCCAAAGATCCAAACCACAAGAGCAGCCTCAATGAATGGAGAAGAGTAATAATTTCTTACCTGCAAACAAGGATAGAGCACAAAGTTGATAAGTACACTGATGTATAACTATAGCCACAGCAGAAAACATACAACACAGGGCTGAACCACTCGCAGGTTATATACGCACGATATCACACTGCTATATCTTTGGCTTCTCAGTACATACTGCAATATTTTAAAAGAAGTCTAAAAACTTACAGAGATGAACCACTTACTAATAAGCCCTTTAGAATGAAAAGAGAAGAATAAAAAAGAGAGCAATTGCAATACTTAATTTCCAGGCTAAACAAGTAGTCGCAACAGTAGAGGTGGGCAATATGCCAAAAAAATACTATATCACAATACTGGAAGATGTTTTCATATTGGAACTAGTTTGGAATTAGTTCTAAAGGCGACCTGCACCAGTTTGGATAACTAATTCTAAAGCAGATCTCTTTATTGCTTCCTATTTGTAATAATTATCATATTCATTGTTTTCATATTCATAGGCATTGTGTGGACAACAGAAACCAATAACCAGAAACATAATTAAACAATCAATATGATGATTTTTAGGAATGGGTATAAAGAGCCAGTTCCACTTGAGAACCGGTTCCAAACTGGTTCCATTGGAATCAAATATATCCTAGGTTATCAGTTCCATTTAGTGATGTTGGCATGATACTCTGACAGTTGCACAGTGACTCTTGCGTCAAAACATCAAACTCTGGATATCAGGTCTGGAAACTTAAAAACTGGAAACAAGAAGAAGAACTCAACAACAAGGATGGAATGACCAGCAATATTTAAAAACATCTTTCAGCACAACATGGGCTGAAATTCCAGGAATGTCATGTATTTGATACTCTATGCACGAGTGCCACTGCTTCCCATCTGAGCAGCACATCTGTTAAGGAGAGTAAATATCTAATGATGCTGATTAATTCAAAGGTTTTTATAGAGAAGAACTGTTTATTTGATCATTATATTTGTTTGCAAAGTTATATCCTGTAAAGATATATAAAAATATATATATATATATTAAGTCCATCTTTTCCCTTGTTTGCTTGTTTTCTATTTTTTTAAAGGAATTTGCTGAGACATTTTTTGCCAAATCTCCAAACTTCAGACCTAACAGCACAGCAGCAAGAAAGACAATACTAAAAATATGACTTGAACCCTCTGTTCCTGCTCATATTCTTTGGCTAACCTATTTTTAGCACAATACTCTGCTGGAGCTTCTAACAGCCAGGACTAACGGGGGCGAAACAAGAACAATTAGGTCCTGGTCCCCATTTAGAAAAGGAGCTGTTCACATAATGAGATCTTAGTGATGTTTGTTAACCGGTATGAATGTAAAACTCTGAAACTCTCATCTATTTTATCATTTAGTAATTATTTGTATTCATAATAATTATTATTATTATTAGTAGTAGTAGTAGTAATATTAGTAGTACTCTATTTTGCAGCAGCATATCCTCTCCTTTTATTATTAATGTTCCAGCTGTAAATACTAACTCTACACTATACCTTCCAAGGCCACTACAAAGAGCCGATGGAGGTAAGAAAACAGAACAGGCCAGGTCCAGCTTACAGCCTGCACATGGGGTGGTCTCTCTGGAACTGGGAGAATTTCAAGCAGCTATTGTAATTCCCATACTTACATTCAGATCACAACTTTTGCCCTGAACTCAGCATATTCAATCTACTGCAAAAGGAAAAAGAGACTTCTTAAACACAGGGTCCCACCTAATCTGAGCCACAGCAATAGCAACTTTAGGCTTCGCATGAATGTGCACTTAATTACATGCCTCAGATCAATCCTAAGAAATCCTAGATCAAGCCTAAGAAAAACAAATGTGTTTATTTAAAAAGATACCTAATTTAAAAATCAGTCGCGAGAACAGTCCGTGGCTAATCTGACGCAAAATTCTTTCTAAGGAAGGTACTACACATCTTAGAATCATTTCAAGTCACCAAATATGTTATTAGGCATCAAACTCTTGATAAAACTACTGTCACTCAGCAATGAAAATGTTTTGTTGGGGGCGGGGGGATGCCACAGAAGAATTGCTTTTGGTTCACTAAGAAGCTTTTAACAGACAGTTCTTTTGTCACTGTATGTAACTGCTGTTGAGTGAGAAGAACCTTTTTTTAAGTTTAAAGAACATTTGGTTCTATTACTTTAGGTTCTATATCAATTAAAGGGAACTCATATACATTGAAGGCATTCTGACAAGATGACATGATGAAATATATAATTACACTCATCATCAAAATAATAGTTGCACCCAGAAGGAAGTGTTAGATTGCAATGTTATTCAGAAAGAACATAAAGGTTTCCAGGAACAATAAATGATGATAAATTTACACGGATATGGGCAATAGTTATTGAGCTACACATACAGAAGCCAAGTTTGCTACACAGCATGCCAGACATGCTCAGCATGGAGTTGTGGAGATTCCTAAGGTTGTCCTATGATAATCCATCCCATGCAGGTTCTGTATTCTCACACAGTTCCTACAGATTCTGTGGTAGGGGTGGAGGTGTCTCAGGGCCTTCTGGACATGTGACAACAAACCATTCATCTTGGTGCTGACCACGGTGCCTCCGTGGATTTGTTGGTGGTCTCCACCAAGACAAAGGCAGGACTCGTCACTGAAGAGGACACTGCTGCCATTCTGAGTCACTCCATGACAATCTGGCACAACACAATTGCAGTCTTTGGCGACATTAAAGTGGTGTTAATGGCATATGTCATAAGGGTCTGTGGTACATGTAGTCCTGCATCATAGAGCCGTCTGCCAATGGTGCTGGCACTAATAGGATGACTTATGGAGGGCATCACTGCTGGTTGAATGCAATCTTGGCTGTTGGGTCACTCCCCACATGTCAGACAATTCGAGGGTTATCCCTGGTTCGTGTAAGTCTCCCAGTTCCTTCATGTCACTGGTGCATGCTTTCTTCTATCCACTGTCGCCAACAGCATGCTATGGTACTATCCAAAAGACCAGTAAAGCGCGTGACACACCTATAAGACCATCATGTTTCCCGAAGTCCTTCGATGAGACCACTCTCTAACCACTTAAACTGCTTTCCAACTCTTCTCGGAGGCATACTTCACTTGCAAAGAATACTACTAACACAACAGGACGAGTCAGTATGGAAAGCATGCGCAACAGGACGACCTTATATAGTAAGTCATGTCCAGCGATAAGGCTGATATTCGTTTTCTGGTGGCGGTTATGCTCTGTAGTTGTTATCAGGTGGGCCTTGTGGCAGAAAACATTGAGAACCCCTAATTTAAAACACAAAAACAAACTTATACTATATAATGTATGAACGACAACACTATAATACACATGGTTTATAGAGATCTTGGCACACGTTTTATTTTAGGTAAAGCTGGTTACACACATAACAGGATTACCCTCACCTGTACAGCTTACTATACCAAGTACTGGAAATCCTTCTTTATCCTACACCAGCTCAGACGTCTACGTACAGCAGTGAGTAAACGAGCCTAAAACCAAACCAGCTTCTTATTACTCTATCAGCAAAGGGAGCTACATTTTTTGATTCTCCAAAATGAAATGTTCTCAAAGTGGGAGGTGTGGCCAACAATCAAGTCATTTTGTCTTCTACAGCTTTCAATAAACTGTTTTCTGGTTGGGTTATTGTAAGACATAGAGTAGCAAAGTATCTGTATTTCCATGCTCAACATCAAAAAAGGTAGATCATGAGGTTTCCTAGTTCCTAGTGAACTCCTGCATGGAAGATATCCATGTTGTTTTGGCAGTCCACACACCTGTAGATTTCACACACAAATTTTCTTATACAAAACACCACCACCAGGAGGAACACATGACTACTAATCACCCCTCTCTTTTTACCGAAGCAGGAATGCATGTGAACCAGCATTTTATAGCATTTCTCTAAGCGAACCGGAACTGACATAGGGTGTGGCCTATCAAGGTCTGATAATGGCAAAAGATGATGAGATATTACTCAGTCAGGGCCAATTTAAAAGCTCCAATATTTAACCTATTGTGCAGCTTTGTAATAATGACTAATTCATATCATATTAAAAAAGATGGTTCTTTTAAGGGTTCCTGGTAAAAACAATGGATCTATTTAGCTCCATATAGAACAATTTGCATGCTTGTTTTTCCCCAGATTGATGTAAAATATGTTAAAACGGTGCACATGGTGTACACAGAACCAAAAAGACATCTTCTATTGTTAAGCTTGTAACTGAGTGCACTGAGCTCCTCATTCGGAATTCTTGGTTTCTACGCTCTATGTCCACATTATAGGAGCAATTTGTAGTTATACAATTACAGTCAAACTTTACTGCCCCCTTTCACCGTGTTCTTTAATTGTCAAGTTCTCAATTGGACCACCACAGAGCAGGTGTTATTTGGGTGGTATATCATTCTCAGCACTGCACTTTAAACACTGTGTCCCCTCACTATCCACTCTGTTAGACACTCCTACCTATTTGGCCACCTGTAAAGTCACAGCTCATCTGTTGCTACACTGTTTGTGTTGGTCACCCTTTAGTTCTTCATCAGTGGTCACAGAATGCTACCCACAGGACACCGTTGGCTGGACAGCAGTGACACTGAGGTGTTTGAACACTCTAGCAGCACTGCTGTGTCTGATCCACTTACACCAGCACAACACACACTAACACACCACCACCACATCAAAGTCACTGCAGGGGTAAGAATGATCCAGAGCTCAAATAATACCTGCTGTGTGGTGGTCCTGTGGGGGTCCTGACTACAAAAAACAGGATTAAAGGGGGCTAACAAAGAACGCAGAGAAACAGATGGACTACAGTCTGTAACTGTAACTGATAAAAGTGAAGCTGTTAAAATGGACAATGAGGTGAGGTGGTTTCTTAAAAGTGCTTGGCAAGTGTGTACCTGATATTGTTTGTGCTATTTAGAACCATATACAACACATCCCTCAATCTGAAGAACCAATTCACCACGCCAAGGACCATCTCAGCCTGCTAATGGGTCTATAAAGAACTTGCGGTTCTGTGAAGCCTGGGTGCAGCACAAGGTCACTTTGAGAAGAGTTGAATCATTTCTCAGGGTTTAAGGTTAAGGTCATTTCAGGTACAGCAGCTATCTGACCTGCTCTGCTCTACAGGTCTGAAGCCACCTTTATATCTACACATCTATTTAAATGTATGCAAATGAATAAACAAACTTAACCCATAAAAACTAAACGACTAAAAAACAAGACGTTACATGAACACTTGAATAAAGCCTTTATGAAGATGTAATGTGGAGAATCTGATGTTAACTTACTGATCATTATTAAACACTTTTATTCGCCAGTCGCCCATCATTACTTCCACAGACCACCGACAACAGCTTCCAGGTGAAGCACAGTCTTTTTAAATATGTCTCAGACTGCTTAATGTGAGTCCTCTCGTCTGGATGGAATCGTTTATCAGGAGCTTTTTGACCATGCAGATTTTTCACTGGCACAGTTAGCTGGGAAGCTAACGCTAAACTAGCTCACTTGCTAACTCCCTGCTAGCGTCGATATAAACAAGAAACTTCCAGCAGGCTCTGAACTCAATGTCAAGCGAAATGAAACGAGACACAGCCGCAGACCATACCATTAATGTCACGCAAGCACAAACACATGGTTAACCTTTAATTTTACTCACAGTCTGAGGAGCTTTTACGGGTCGTTTTCATTGCTGTCAGCTCTTTGACAGGCAGCGAGTGAAACCGAACTTGTTTGAGGTAGCGGGAATAAACAAACCCGTCGACCAATAGGAGAGAGGCATGACACGGTGGGCGGAGCTAGTGCTTTCAGGGTGCCTCTCAAACCGAGTCTTGCTTCGCTCTGTAGTGAGCGACTCTGCAGTGATTTGGCTTCCTCCTAAATCGAACAGTTCTATCACAGAGGCCTTGGTGTGAAAACCATATCGGCTCACACCGAGCAAGTCCTGTGAGCTGGAGTGGATTAGATGTAGTCTCCGAGTAAACAGCGATACCAGTGGCGAAAACTCTTTTAAAGGGGAAGTCAACCGAATTTCAAAAGTTCTCCATAATTTGGTGTCTGAGATTTAAAGACATTAAAAAGAAGTCTAATGAAAAGTGGTTCAAACTTACAGATCGAGATTCCTTTACAGTGGTGGTGAAGTTGTTGGGGTTGTTTAGGGGGTGGGAGGGCTATTTAGCTTTAGAACACTCTTCATATACTATGAAGACTATTCATAACCACATCATGTAATAACTCAGTGGGGGAGCATGCAGAGGTGAACGTCTGGTTCATATCACTGCAAACAATTTTGGCTTGGTACGTTTCTGTAGAAACTGTACAGTGGCTTCATACCAAATCCCTCTGAATGACTCTGTTTCTCAAGCATTATGAATGAATTTTGAGAAAAAAAAGTGCGTTTCCCCTTTTAGTCTAGGCTTAGACTTAATCTGGGTAGGGAAAACCGGCCCTGTACAACAGCAGCAGGCTGACCAGGCACCCTGGTCAACTAACATGTTCAGACTTTTAACGGCTTCTGCATATTCTAATGCAAAAAAAGTAATGGCACATACACACTTTACCCATCAGTATGTTAAAATACGTGTGTTACCCAAATAACATATGCTAAATTATTATTATTATTGTCTTAGAGCCGGTCAAACTTTAACATGTAACTGTATATTGCAGTATATTACTCAAGCAGGACAAATGACTGTGGCTCACTGTCTGATCTTAAATCAAGACTAAACTTAAGAGCCGGTTAGGACTGTCAAACTTATTTCTATTCACTAAATGCCTGAATAATAAGAGAGAAATGTTTTGATACAATTTTTTATTAATTTTCTGCCAGGTCATAAGTTTACATACATTTCCTTAGTATTTGGTAGTATTGCCTTTAAACTGTATGACTTGGTTCAAACATTTTGGGTATCCATCCACAAGCTTCTCACAATATTTTGGTGAAACTCTGGCCCATTCCTCCTGACAGAAATGGTGTAACTGAGTCAGGTTTGTTGGCCACCTTGCTTGCACATGGCTTTTCAGATCTGCCCATAAATGTTCTATGGCATTGAGTTTAGGGCTTTGTGATGGTCACTCCAAAACACTGACTTTGTTGTCCCTAAGCCACTTTGTAACTAAATTGTCAGTGTGTTTGGGGTCATTGTCCTTTTGGAAGACCCATTTGCACCCAAGCTTTAACTTCTTGGCTGATGTCTTGAGATGCTGCTTCAATATTTCCTATGATGCCATCTATTTTGTGAAGTGCACCAGTCCTTCTTGCAGCAAAACTACCCACCAACATGATGCTGCCACACCCTTACTTCACAGTTGGGATGGTGTTCTCAGGCTTACAAGCTTCCCCCTTTTTCCTCCAAATGTAATAATGGTCATTATAGCCAAACAGACCACAGGACACATCTTCAAAAACTAAAGTCTTGGTCCCGCATACATTTGCAGACCGTAATCTGGCATTTGGAGTCATGGCTTTTTTCCTCACTGAGCGACCTTTTAGCGCATGTTGGTACAGGACTCTAACTCTTTCGCTGTGGTTAGTGACAATCTTCACAAGGTCTTTTGCTTTTGTTCTGGGGTTGATACGCACATTTTGCTCCAAAACAAGTTCATCTCTGGGACATAGAAACTGTCTCTTTCCTGAGTGGTATGATGGCTGGACATTCCCATGTCTGTATACTTGCGTATAATTGTTTGAACAGATGAACATAGCACCTCCAGGCATCTGGAGATTCTAACGTTCAGTCTGATTTAAGATCAGACAGTAAGCAAAAAAGGTTACATGTCCTTTTATACAGTGTATGTAAACTTCTGGTTTGAACTGGAGGAGTGAAAATCTAGTAAAACTATTAATGAGTTTTGCCAGAACCTTTCAAATATAATTTTAATGTCCACACTTACTGGTGATCACTGTAAAAAAGAACCACCCGTTTTAAAGCTATAGCTAACAGTAGTTGAGTGGGGATATTAGCCTTCATATTTTTTGGTATAGGGTTTAGAAGGAAACTAGAGGTTTCACCAAAATGAGAAATACAGGGGGGCTAGGAAGTTTGAGATGCCTTAATCATGTGGACCCTTAAATGTCTAGAAATAAACTTCCGCGTGGTCCCTGAATAAAAAGATATTATTCTGAGACATGAACTGTTAAACTGAACACAGAAGAGATGAGTAAGACTTATGCTGCATGGACTGAAGGCAGCATCAGCCCCACTATGGTGAGTGAGCATCCAACCAACACTGGGTTAATGAGCCAACATGGGAGCCACACAATACCACGGGGCATTTTGCACACTGCATCACACACTATTTTTAGAGTTCTATTGTGGACTGTCACTGAGGGATACACATCAGTACATTAGAATTATTTCTACAGCGGGACAATATAAAACATCCGAATGTATTTACTGCATGAAACGTAAGTAGTTTGAGAGAGTGTTGTAGTTTGAGAGAAATTTGTTGCCCCACCAGAGGAAGACAGCTGGCAAGCAGTCTCTTGTAGTACAGTATACAGACTACAGATGTACATTTAACCCCTGCAACCCACACCGGTGTATAAGTGGTGTAGATGTCAGAGAGTGATTTACACTTTTTTTACTCTTGGAATTTAAATAAAAAGTTTAAGGCTAAACATCAATGGAAAACTACACTATTGAAGAAATAGCCATATTCATTAGCATATATACAGGAATCTGTACATTTACAACATTGAATCAGTGCTGTACAGTACTAAAGCAGCAGACACCATTGTCTTAAAACAGACAAACATTTGAAGTTTTATATAAAAATGCATACATTTTCTCATCTGCAGTCACAGCTGGAGTTTAACTGACTCCAGTATTCAGCTGTAAGGGTTTAGCATTCTGTCCTTTCAGAAAATGTTGAGTTCTCTCTCTGTAGCTTTGAAACTGACAGCTCGTCTGGGTAGGAGATTTATTCAAATAGCTTTGATGAAGATATCCATTATAGAAATCTGCTGCAGACAATCTTTTCTTCAGCTTCACAGTTTTAAATCCAACCCAGCCATCCTGGAAAGCAACAGAAAACAGAATAATTTAATTTATTTTTTAAGTTCAGTACAATGATGATGTCACAGGCATCTGTCACAATTTCAGGAACAATTCTGTTCAAAATGACATCCGACATCACTACACAGCATGTGAACCTTTACCTTGCAACAGACTAGAAGTGTGTTTGACTCCTTCTGATAACGGATGGACCCTGGGACTGCAGCGGAATACGAGCCAGCTACAGAAAAAAAGAAGAAGAAAAATAAACTGTCAGTTTGATGCAGTATATAAACAGTGTTAAGAAATTGATTTTTTGGGGGTGGATTTTAGTACTGTGAATAAAAGACAAACAGAACATCTTTCTGTGAATAGACAAGCTGGGACATTGTGCAGGATTTCCACTTTGGGAAAACAAAATAAGAACATGGAGTTTCTTTCTGTCTCATTTCAGCAGCTAAAACTTTGCGAGTGATTTTAGCCCTAGCTTTCTAACCCTAGCATCTCTGAGCTGAGTTTGAGCTGGTTTTGGAGATTCCCACTAACAGAGCAATAAACAGGCTCCAAGTGCAAATAAGATCTGATACTTTACTTCCAGCAGAGCAGACAGACAGACAGACAGACAGACAGAGACACGGGGCTACTGTTCGTTTTGGAAAAGTGAAAGCAGCATTAAAAGCTTCACCTAATAAGCGGACACTCTGGTAGCCTCCACACAGATTCCAGTACCGTTTGAGCTTCATTTGAGTTCCAAGATTTTAAACCTTTAGGGGTTTGTGAAAAAGCTACATTTATGGCACAAAGCCGCTCTATCATGATGCCAACGCCTCACACATCCATGACTAGTCAGTGATTTCTTTATTCTTTTTTAGGAAAGTTTACAAAATAACAAATAAAATAATTCTGGTTGGTTGATTATTTAATGACTGATTACAAACACTTTTGGCACAAAAACTAACACAGTTTACACCTGGACATGGTCTCTTTAATAACTAAAATGATCATCTCACAACTTTCTGTAGTATGCTTGTGTTTTCTTAGGCTAAAATATTATCATAGTAAAATAAAAAGTTTTTTGACCATCAGATCAGTAGTTCTGATTTCACTGTAATAAAATATGATCTCCAAATTTGCACAAAGACAGTACAAAGTGATTATCAAACAGCTAACAACATGATAACCTTACCTAAGAAAGGTTGGCACTTTCCAACAAAGTCTAGAAGTTTGATTGTTCTGCCCATCCAAATGGTTCTTAAAGGAATCTGTTCATACAGAAATCAAAGTATTATCATTGTAACCAACATCAGAAACATTTTACAGATTCATTCAACTGTTTTTTTAAGAGGCTCACCCGAGATCCTATAGCACGAAACAGTCGATCGATCTCCTCACATGTCTGCTCCTCCCAAACAAGCCAGCTCAAGGAAGAACTGATTTTAGGAGCTGATATTAAAGAATGGTTGTCAAACATGGTAAAACATGTACTTGGTAAAACATGAACTAATAACTAATAATTATTTAAATAAACACATTTATAGAGCATACATGAAAATGAATACCAAAATGTGTGTCCTTACCAAATGTCGCTCCCTCTTTGGCCTGCTCTCTTCTGTATGCTATTCTTTCTGGAAGGTTCTGCAATGTGTCTACTAACTGTAAAAAGAAATCAAACCAAGTTATCCATATCGTACTCATTCAAACCCAAAATCTGAATTTAGGGCTGCCATCTCTTGTAAGAATATAGCAGAAAACTATATAATAATAATAATAATAATAATAATAATACATTTTAGTGTGTTGTGTGCAGCTTCACAGCTTTTAAATAGGTTATTGTAACAATAATACACAGGTATTATAATTAATGCATTTTTGCATAAATAAATCTTTAATAGCTCACTGAACAAAAAAAAATTAATAAAACAAAGTCATCTTGTGTGTTTAAGAGAGTAGTATGTGGTTAACCAGACAATAAATACCTGCAGGGTGTGAGTGAGGGGATTCATAGATTGAGAAGTGGTGGTGCAGTGCAGTGAATGTGAAAATGGTCCAAAGCAGATGTTAATAATTGGCTAAAAAGAGTGATTGCATTTGGGGCTGCCAAAAGCCACAGTGTGAATGAAGTAGCTGAATTCGCAGGTGTATGGAAGCGTACAGTCATACAGGTTATAGTCCCAGAGTTATAAGGGGGGAGGGCATACACCAAATCTGGACCAAGTGCACAATTCTTTGATGCAAAGAGGTGGCTGAACATGGATGCCTCCGACATCCAAAAACTTGTCCAGTCTATGTCAAATCATACATTTTTTGTGTGGTGAGCTTATATTACATAAATAAATGTATACCTAAATAAAATAAATAAAACGCCTAAAAGAATGACAAGTTACTGTCTATAAAAGAACTAATATTCCTAATATAGCTAGTAAATCACATTTTTTTAGCAATTAAAACATTATAGGGAAACAGTATTTACCAGCTGAGCTCCCACCACAGCTAAAGACGTTCCTAGTTCCTCAGCTGTAATCTTCTCAGGAACTGGGTAAAGCTCCTGACTGAGTATTGGACCAACGTCAAACCTTCAAAAATATAAAAACATCACATATTTAAAAGAAATGCAATCTAGGGCCAAAGACCCTAATAGCAGATCCTGATGCACATTCTCGAGGTAACTATATATATATATATATATATATATATATATATATATATATATATATATATATATATATATATATATATATATATATATATATATATATATATAACTAAATATCTACCTCTTTGGTCTAATCTGCATGATGGTCACTCCAGTGAGTTTGTCTCCATGCAGAACTGTGTGAAACACTGGTGCTGGACCCCGCCAGCGTGGCAGAAGACTAGGGTGGACGTTGAGAATTCCACTGAAAGAAAGAAATAAATAAAAAGAAGACTGATAACTGATAGTTTTGTAGATTCCACTCATCAGAGCTGAATGCAGAAACCATATCATGTGTGCCTGTCAAACTGAAAAGATTCCTTACTATGGCAGCTTCTTGATAACATGCTCTTGCAGGAGGCAGCCAAACGACACCACCACTCCTACATCAAACTGGCTGCTGAAGTCCACGTCAGGCCAGTCATGAACACGAAGTCTGTGCTCCTCAGCATATTTCCTTACAGGGACGCTGCTGGATAGTGCAACCACTTCAAGCAAATCCACTATAGCTCCATCTCCTCTGCAAGATAAAATAAAAAAAACAAAAAAAACCCAGAAATATTATTATTATTATTATTATTTCTAACAGAAATAAAAAATAATATTCATATAGGTCTGTTGACTGCTTTAAACTATTGCCATCGAACCATTACATTTGCACTGTTCAATATGCAGCTTTTACTACTTGTTACTTTTTTTTTATATTATCATATTTCAGTGAAGAGGACAGTCAGTTGCAACAGACTCATGGGAACATTTTTGAACTTTTAAAAATCAATAAAAGGTGCAGCATATGATAAAACATTTCATTTGTGGCCTATTAGCATTGCCAAGATATTGTGTCAGAGTGTGAATAAATAAACAAATGAACAAACTGAATTTTCGCCTGATTTTTAACAACACTTTTCTTTCTGCAGGATAGAAACACTTCTTAATTTCTTATTATACATAATTGCTAATAAATTAAGATAATTCAACAATTAAGTTGAAGTTTAAGATGAAATAAAAATCAGCAGGCCTGAAAATGTTAATCATCATTAGTTTGAAATAATTTCATCTTTGGCAGAATGAGGTTATTAGTGTACCCCAATTCCCGTTTAACATTATAAATACATCTTTAATAAACCAACGAAATCGCAATTTAAGATTCTGAAGGAATCAGTTGTTTGTTTGTTTTTTTGGAAATGCCACACACTTCAGACTTCCTGAGACCTGGTTATATCCAGTTTAGCTTAACCATTCCATCACAGGCTTCTCTCATCATTTAATCAAAAGCACACGTCATGTGGATTTTTTATTTTTACCAGTGTGTGTGATTTTACAAAATAATAATACATTTATGATTAATCATTAATAATTATTTTCTTTTGTTTAATTCTGTGATTATGTAATTCAAACACACAAAAAAAAATACTTTTTGACTACTTGAAGAATGACGGGTCACTGATTCAACCCATCCACTTTCAGAGGGCCCTTTTCAGTGTACTCCAGATGGGCACAATGTTTATGAACAGCTGGATAAATTTTATATTTCTATATTGTCTTTCTATTTTTCTGTAATAAGTCAATTTCTTGAACTTAGGAACAGATTCTCTTTCTTGTTCACTAAATTGTACAACCTTGGTGTGTTGGCACTAAGGGTCACTTTTACTAAAGCAAATTCATTTAATTTTATTTACTTTCCACTTAACATATAACGTAATAAATTTATCAGATGAATAGACAGAAGTTTTGCTGTCATGTTTACTAACACTGAGCTAAAGCCAACAATACAATTGTTTTTGAGACAATTTTAATAAGGGAACATAAGCGGCTTCTTTAAGTGGACTACCTTGTGTGTATGTCATTGAATCTCTGCATACTTTGTTAATTTCATGTTCTTTAACTGTGAGAAACTCTACAGGGCCACTACAGAGCAGGATTGCTTGGGTGGTGGATCATTCTCAGCAATGCGGTTTGCGTCTCACGCTAGTCAGAGGGGATCAGACACAGCAAAAATGTTCACCCACTGTCCACTCTATTAGACACTCCTACCTTGCCGATAGCTCAGGACACCGCCCACAGGATGCTGCTGGCTGGATAGATTTGGTTGTGACAATGTTTAAAAGGTGTTTAAAACTCCTGCAGCACTGCTGATCCACTCATACCAGTCCAACACCCCTGCTCTCTGGTAGCCCTGGTTATTGAAGAACCGAACGTAATTAAAATAACAAAGTTCGCCTTTGTATATAATTCTACAGACATGGACAGTGCAGTGCAGATACAAAGAGGTGCACTTGTGGCTGGTCCTTGGAGGCCTGTGTTTAGACAGCAGCAGATGCTGTAGCACACAGTCAGTCGTGGGGTTAAAAAATATGAATCGGCTTACCGAGATGCATTAAGCTTTTTTAAAGACTCCACAGCAAAATCATCACTTCCAAAGAAGAGTACCCTCCACGGGGGCTGTGAGAGACCCCTGTTCGCCTGCGTGGCTGAAGGGTTTCCAGAGGAGCTGCAGATCCACGCGTGACTTTGACCCACACATGCTACAACCCTTCCTTTAGTCCGACAGAGTCCTCGCAGCACTGAACCACCGTGTTCGAGGACTTTTAAACACGTAAGGTTCCACATCTTTAAAACGGCTGTTATTTCCACACAGTCATCAGTGACTTTTAAGAGTAGCAAGCTGCGGTGACAGTGACCTACCGGTTACCATTAGCTTAGCTTAGCTACCAGAGGACTGTTCCGTTAACTAACAGCCGAAACACTTTCTACCATTTCTAGGTCATATTCTTTGTATATTGCTTGATTTATACTGAACCTGGTATCTGAATTAAAAGTGGAACTAAGACGTTAAAGTGCTTAAACCCACTAACAGTAGAAGTTTCGGCTGTTAGCAAACTAAACTCGCCATCTTTAACCATACGTCACTTCCTGTGATACGTCTAGCCAATGAGAAATGAGCGCTGAGACGTGAGATAAAAGTCTCCGTAAGAGTAATTTAAAGGGACATGCCAGCGTAAGCTTAAAATTTACCCAGATAAAAAAAATAACTTGCAAACACAACATTTACACAACTTGGCAACTGTCGAGTAGACAGTCACTTATCCAACCACTTATTTCGTGGCAAAACATTGTTCATATTATTGACGAATATGATATGTGTTTTGTGGAAATGTGTGTTATTCATGTACACACACACACACACACACACACACACACACACACACATATATATATATATATATATATATATATATATATATATATATATATATATATATATATATATATATATATATATATATATATATATATATATATATATATACACACACAAGGGATTTTTTTCTTCCCTGATGCCAACACGCACACTTGCGGCAGCCAGCACGCTTGCCCAGGGTGTGTGTTTGTATCTGTCTTATCTGTATTTGAACCATATCTTAATCTTAAATATTATGAGCCTTATACTTTTAAGTGTTTTATTTACAAGTGTAACTTCTCAAAGGCCTTTTGCATCATTATAATAAATTGATCCATTTGTCTAAATCCAAAACTAAACTACGTATGCACTTTAAGGTCTGTGTGTAATTATTTATATTCCTCTCGTTAATGTATGTATGTATGTATGTATACTGTGTATATACCATATACATACGCATATGTATATAAATCCAAAGATGAGGACTGCTTAATAGGTCCCTCAGCTCTTTTCCTACTGGACTTGGGGACTTTGGGCTTAAGTCTATTGCCTAACTGAAAAGTCCTGCTTTGTGGAAAACCTGCTGCTTTTTTGTTTACATCTGCCACTGGATTATTATTCAGAAAGCAGAGGACTCGCCCTTTAATGCAAGGCGAATAAACCATAATCCAGTGGCAGGTCCGTGGGGTACCGGACTTGTGTGTATCGGGTTTTGACGGTAGTTGGAAGACAGGCATTTAATATTGAAGGTCTTCTATTCAGTAATCCCCTTTTTTAAAATGATTAGATTTCTGCGTGCTGCGATTTCAGGGGAAACCACAAGATGGCGTCATTTAGCTATTAAGAAACGCGCCGCCACACGCGGCATTTAAGACAGAAACCTTAAAAACACTGCGCTACAGCGCAAGATCAGAAACAAAACATATAACTATAAATAATAATAAACACCTATAGTTCTTTACAACAATAAATAATTCACCTACACAATAAAGCATTAACTTCTTTAGCAGCAATGGAGCAGACCTGGTAACTGCATGAGGAAATATTGGTTATTTGAAAGTTAGAGTCAGGAATATGAGCTCATGGTGGAAAATGAGAGAATTAAAGAACTTAAAACAAAAAGAAATGAAGCTGTGATTTCATGAACTCTGGGTCTACACAACTGTGTTGACCGTCAGGCAAAGACGGATAAAAAAACAGCAGGTGTACTTGTATTTTCAGAGTTTGTGCAGAATAAGATGTAAATACAGTCCGGCTGAGGTGATTGGTGTGAAATGCTCCATTCTAGAGAAACTGGTCAGAAATGTTCACCGTATTGTAATAGGATCCAGACATCTAAAGTCTGTGAAAGCCCTCTCACAGAGGTTACTACATCATATGGTTAGGAATATGTTCCCTGATTCCGAAAGCTGGATTCTGCCTAAACCAATATGTTTAAAAGCCTTTCTTGGTGGAGGAATATATGTTGGGTGTTCTGGGGCAAAATAGTCCCCAAATTAACCACAATTTTAATAGAACCAACATCACATTACCCCCTCCCCAAGACTTGTATGTTCTCTGGTGGTTTTAGATTGAATAGTGAATTAAAGGAAGACTCCTGGTTTCCACCATCACCACAGCCAAGCTTCTTTACAACTGATCCTCTCACATCACAGTGCTCAAAACGACTATTGACATCTCAGTGACTTGCCCTTGAAGTGTGAGTACGAGTATGGTTTCAAGCGTAGATATGAAGTTAGAAGTACACTAGAATGAAAGTCTAGTACATGGAAGAAAATGTAGAACTAAAGGACCAGAGAACATTTATGCGCGTATTAGTGTGTGTATTAGTATTATCCCCTAAATAAATCACTGCCTTGTCCCCATGTTCAAAAGAACACTGGCAGTGGGCGCCTCTTAGGTGGCTGATTATTTGCTTTCAAAACTGACAAACATCTGGACCTGTCGCACCACCCACCGCACCACTCACGTCACACATCAGCACGAAAGGGGAACAAGCTGCTTATATATTCACAGCCAGTAAGAAAAGAACGACGTTCCACTGGTTTTCTTTTAAATGAAGGTTTATTTAGTAATAAGGGTATTATATGGAGCCTTACCTCTAAAACCCACTTAGCCTCTGTCCATGGGAGAGTGAGAGAAATGGTTATAACAAGATAACAGATCGAAAGATCCTCAAACGTAGAGGATTTCTATTGAAAACAAGCATATAAAAAGAATATCTTACACTGAAAGAAAGATAAAGCATGTTTCCTTTTTTTGAGAGAGAGGGTTTTATCACTCAAGTACAGTGTACAATGTAGTATAATACAATACACTCAGTCACGTTCTCGTCTAAAATACAAAAAAAAGGTACGGCTGGTAATCGTCTCCGGTTCTCTGTGTGCCAGTGCCCTACAGAAATCCTAACTGGGGCAGGAGGGCAAGCGAGCAGGTGCGGATTCTCGGATTGGTGTGATTTCCCAGTCTTTTAAGTTCATTTCTGAAATGGAGGATGATTTCTGATGGAAGGCAATACTTTGTATTGAAGTACAGTAACACAGTCAAGCTTCTTTAAATCACCACAGACAGCATGTTTTTACGATCTCCAAAAAAAAGAAAAAGAAAAAAAAAACTGGATCAACACTCCAGATTACTTAACAGTCTTATGTGAAGTTTCAACAGTCGACTTGCTGGATAAACCTCTTAGCTTGATGGGACATATGGGAAATGAGTAAAAAAGGTGAAAATGCTCCGTATTTTTCCGACTCTACTCCGAGACAGAAGATTCTGGAGGATTATCAGGTCCAGATTCGGAGGGCTTCTCCCCCTCCTCCTCCTCCTCCTCCTCGTTCGTTTCATGATTTGGTGAACCGTTCTCTTTTGTTTCTTGTACGTTCTCTGCAGCATCGCACTCTAAAACCTTTGATGGAGTGAGAGGTTCCAGAGGTGAGTGAACGCTCACAGACTCCGCTTTGTCAGTTTTATTCAAGAAGTCATCTACAACCACAGCGCCCCCGTCTGCTTCAGAGCCAGGGGAGCCGAGGGACTCTCCAGTGTCCGCAGCAGGTGGAGCATCTTCAACGGTTTCGTCATCACAGTTGTCCTTAGCCGTAGACTCCACAGTCTTGTTCTCCTTCTCCGTATTCTCTTCAGCCTCTTCAGCTTCATGGTTACCTGCCTGAATTGGGTTCTCCCCGTTTTCTATCGGATCATCTTCACAATCTGCCACTTCCTTCTCCTCTGCCTGGAATTCGGGCTCCTCACTCCATACCTCAGCAATGAGAGGTTCCATGTCATTCGAGTCTGATTTTGTGGGCAGTTCTTGTGAGGAGGTTTCTTTGGCTCCAAAAGAACTGAAACACAAAGTAAAAGCTGATGAGGGATGAAGACTACAGGAACACAGCACTACAGAAACGCAGGAATATTAACGTCAGTATGAAATCAATCTGGACCTTTCAGTAAATGTTCTAACTCCTATTAAGCACATTATTTAAAATACTTAAAGACTTGTTTCTTGATGTTAATCTTTGACTAAACATGCAGTGAAAATGACATGTTGATTTTTTTCTGTGTAAATTAGATAACATTAGCAGTTTTTAAAAAAACTAATTTCTACTTGAAAAATCTAACAATAAAATTAGAGACACATTTCATGTTTATTCATGCTATTCAGCAAATTCAGTAAATAAACAGGCACGGTAAAATAAAAAAATCTGTGTTCTCTGTACAGGGTGTGTTTACTTATTTTCTTTTGGAAAAACAATTCACTATTCAGCAATATCATAGTGTTTTTTTATTTTCCCAAGGAGTCAGTATTCCTCCATCCTATTTTCACAACCCAATCATACCCCAATAGATCAAATCATGTCCCTGCCCCCATTTCCCTACTGTAAGATCCTGTTTCCCTCAGAAATACATTGGATAAAAAATGCCTCACTGATTCCCAATTTAGTGACTTTAATATCCTTAATATAAAATAAATAAATAAATAATAATAATAAAAAAAAACCTTACCTGCCAGAACAGCTCACAATTTCAATCAGACCAAGAGTCCCAGCCTGTTGGGAAAAGATAGTAAGGAAATTAGCACGGGAGCAGCTTCTGAACAATTCTCAATAGTTACGATGGCACTTGGGTCTAAAACTAGAATTGGATGGCATGTATTGCAGGAATATGCCTTACAACCACTTTTAATCCACCACATTGTGATAAAGAAGACTGATGTAGAAGCTAATAAATACCTACGTGATATTCGGCTTCCAATCAGTTATCTAGTTTTTTTCTGTGCCAGACAGCAAAAGAAATAAAATAACCTTCCCACAACACCCAGTGCTTTTCCTCCCAGCTTGAAAAATACATTGTAGGATGCAAGTAGTTCAAGCAGACCCCTCAAGAGTTCAGCATTTGACATTAGGATAATACTAAGTAACGTTCATATGAACAGAGACTTCAGAGACGTCCATCAAAAGAAGCAGAAGAATGCCAAACTGGACACCCTGATAAAAATTCGATAACCAGCAGCAGATGCCTCGTGTCTGTTCACAGTCTAAAATCAACCTTGGTTCATTATTCATCATTGTTTAATAGGGTTAAAGTTTGTTTTAATGTCTTCACTAGTTCACGGGAACCCTCCTTCAATAGAAACTTGCTCAGTCATAAGGCTATTTAATTCACACATTACTTATACAGCTAATGTCTCATTATCCAAATAAACACTTCTGCAAACTTTGGAGATTTAATTCTAGCTACGCTGTGGGCTCATGTTATTTAGCTGTCTTACAGTGAGAAGTTAGAAGGGTATGTGACTCGGTTCTATCATGTAGGAATTCATGACTAAAAGAAATTTGATAAGTGATGCTTGTTGATCACACCAGGCATTAAAGCACTAGAGATACTGGAGTCCGTTTAAAACTATATCATTGATTTCTAGTCAATGTTAATGGAACTTGAAAGAACCAGCATTGCTGACAATTTTACATCTCAGTCAGCCCATGCAAAGACCTGGAAACAAAAAAGAAAAAGAAAAGAGAGATTCGTCACTCACCCGCTCAGTCTCGGTGACGGCAGACCTACATTAAGACAAAATAAAAAAGAGAGAAAAACAGTTTCTTTTAGCACGTCTATTAAATTCCATGCTCTGCTGAACTTTCTTTTTTTCTTTGATGGATTTGATCAAATCAAATTTCATAAATATGTTTAAACGTTACAGGAGCACAAATTTAGCCCAACGTTGTGCATTCATGTACAGAGCCACTTTAGGACAAAACCAAATTAAGGAAAGTAAGAAAAAAGAAAGTTTAGTTTATTTTAAGAGTTGGAATCACAGAACAATAGCTCTCAGGTGCATTGCTGACACAGGCTCTTGGGAACTTCAAACCAAGTGGGCTACAGGAGTAAGCAGTACATGTTTTCTTACACCTCCCTAATGTAATACTTTATAGTGACTCCTAAGGACCTCTCTGTCTCCAGTGCACATTAATTATAACGTGTTCCCCGGCTTTAATTAAGGCCACAACTCCAATCCTAATTTACACAGCGTCTTCCGCAAAACCACTTAACATGCACCCAAATTAGACTAATGAAATTAGGCATAAGCTTTCAGAATGAATGATATTTTCCGAGCGTTTAAGGGTCAGGGAGCTGAAATTTACACACATATTTCATCAGAAAGGGCAATTTATCTAAATCAGAGGAGGTGAAACACCCAGACTATTTTTATCCTCCTGTCTTTACCATCCTACCCTCTACGTTCAACAAAAGCACCAAACATCTGGTGTCACTGTCTCCCAATACATCATGTAGCTCCAGCGAGAGCTGAGGAGAGGTGCAACCAGCCCTCAAAAGCAATGCTAATGTCGTGGTGCAATTTTGTTACTTTTTCTGTACTTCTAAAAAACATAAGAGCAGAAAAAAATGATTAGGAGCAACTGCACTACTCTTAGGCCATATATACAAGTACGCTGATACTTTTGTTACATCATTTTGATTTTATTGGATTGACTACAGGATGCTAATATCGAGGCGCCAAAATAAAAGATTCTTGGCTGAAACAGAAAATGAAGGACGCTAAATGACTGACTTTTTTTTACTGATTGTAGGCCAAAGAATGTGCTACAAACTCCTCCAGAACAGAGACCGATTATTCATCCAAGGCAAATAATTTTATTTGAATATTGAGTTATTTCAAAACCTGTTGCTACAAGATGATGTCAGTGTGCTCAAAGGGACCTTCTGCTGTATTCTGTGTATCGAGCAGGATGCTGTGTTTCAGTAGCATAAAGGGAAGTTCTTGGGTGTTGTATTTCCTCTTCATGTCCGCATGGCTGATATCTTCATTGTTTATTTGCTGCCCCTATACTGTTTCGCCACACTCAAATCGCCATTTCTCATTTTTATTATTATCTAACTTATTTGCAAAGTGCTAGATAATGTCAGTTCACACATATGGACTTTAGATAACAGTGTATTTTTAATACTAAAGACATAAAACTCTTTCCTTCGCCGGAACACTGAAGTGATAACCCTCCTTGGCTGGAGCACTGAAGTGAGCATATGAAAAGTTTTTGTGTTGTTGCGTGGAAACAAAGGCGTAAAGATATTCTTTGCATTACTTATTACAAATGGCAAAGAATGCGTTTCAGAAGTATTCAACAACATCGGGAAGAGGCCTGCAACTGCCTTAGCGTCTTGTGTAGATTGTTTATTACTGTAGCTTTCATAAACCAGCACATTCATAAACTGTGCAAAATGGAGGCATAACATGAGCATAAAAGTGACTTACTTCTCCTCTGCTGATTCCCCATCTGCAATTCAAAAAGGAAGACAGGTTTAAGATCAACACTGTGTCTGGCAGAAACACCAAGAGAATAATAAAAAAAAAAACAAAAAGTAAAATATGGCAGAGAGCTTGTGTACCTGTCTCTAAAATAATCTGGCAGGTGTGGTTAGGTCTGCTCAGTAGATGCTCACACATCCGGTCTGTATTAGTCGCGTTTGCCAGGAACTCACAGTTCAGACAAACCAGGGTCAGGCTCCTGTGAGGTACAGAACAGGTCACGATATCCATTATGGCACACACAGGCATGTTTATGATGTACAATATCTAAACTGGCCAACTGTTGTTGAGAAACAGGGAATTTGCTGAATTTGGACTAGATAAATGATTGTAATCCAGTAGGAATCTGTATGTAGCTTCTACAGTCTCACAGACATAACACTGAAGTGATGGTAATCCAGTATGAATCATCAGTATATTTAGCTTTTACAGTTGTATGGTTAGAATTATGACCTGAATGTGATTCAGTACGAAACTACACTGCTTGTAGTTTGTAATAGTTTGAGGGTAATAACTGTGTGGTGATTTGAATCCAGTATGAATGTGCATCCTGTGTAGTTAGTACAGTCTGACAGCAGTTGGTGAGGATGATAAGTTAAAAGCTTACCTTACACCACGCAAAGGCCTCTTCACCCTCCCTAATCGCTGTTTTGAGGAGCTGCTGTGAAACCTTAATGTGAAAACAAGCATACCAATTAAACTACTACTTTTTTTTTTTTTTAATTAACTTTATCACTCTGCTCACTCATTCACACATGATCTGTCATTACCTCAACATATGTTGTCCGAAAGACTTCTGACAGCTCGTCCGATACTTGCACACAGAACATTTCAGCGATAGAGGATAATGGACGTACGGGTCGGTAACTTCGCCTTGGCACTCTGTGCATTTGTGCACTCCAGGTTTAAGTCTACAGATGAAAAACACCCCTTCAGTACACTTACATATAAAGCTGAACTAATATTATAAAAACAGATAATTAACTGCAAAAATAAACAAATAAAACCCAACGCCCCTAAACTGAAGGATTATTACTACTACAAAGGTTTATGATTAAGTAGCTATAATAACTTATTTTGATAACTACAATAAAACTCATATGTAAATTATAAAATTATAATGAATAAAGGTCCTGCCATTTTGATGGGCTTTAAGTCTAGATACTCACTTCAAGCCTTTGAGCTCATGGTTGTGAGGGGACGTCCGATTTTTATTGCCTAGGTTCGTCTTTGCCCTCCCCATGTAAGAGTTGGATTTGTGAGTTGGTTTGACTGTTTCGCCACTTGAGGGGATGAGGTTAACATATGACTTGCTAGGACCACCAGGAGACATAGGAGACCCTCCAGTGAGCGACGCTCGAATTGTCACCTACAAACAATGAACAATACAGTTACAGGACCACAGAGCAAGATCTACAGCATGTTTATCTTTAAACAATCAATTAAAATAATTTAAATAATTATAATTATTCATGTACATTCATTAAAATAACAGGGTTGCTTCTGACTGTTCACACTGTCCATGTAGAGTTCTAAAGTAACCCTTACTGTTGCAGTTACATTATGACTTTACCCTACTGGGTGAGGAACTATCCTTTCACCACACTGCCTAAAATAAAGCTGTAAAGTGAAAAATAAGTTTACCCATTCTCTACAAAGAGCACACTTCTGCACACTAATACACAATTACTATTTACATGCTGAAATCGAGTGATTCTGGGGGTGGATTAAATACACGTGCCCTGTGTGAAAGGTAAGGCGCATTTAGTTTTTTCCTCCAATAGGTAATATGAACTAAAACCTGGAGAGAATTGCCATATTTAAGCGTGTACTCTGTAGAGGATGTGTTGACTTTTCACTCAGCAAAAAAATAAACAAAAAATATTTCACCAGCGTATTTAAACTGTGGGAAACACTAAAGTTAAACGGCATAATTCTCAAGTTTTTGCCATATAATTAAGATAAATGAAAGCTAAAACCGAAAGTAGGCTGGGTAAAACCTTAGTTCCTGGTGGCAGTCCTTCAAGGCTTCTAGGTTTCTTGTAAGTTCGATGATAAAGCGTTTTGTGCTCCACTTTTTCCTTGTAGGTGAGGAAATTCAATCTGCATTTTCCACAGCGTTGAATTCCTTTTTTCTGTTAAATATGATTAAAAAAAAAAAACAAATAAAAAACATCATAATATACCTTTTAAAAAAAGAGTGCAATGCCAGTTCCTGGGTCTGTGTGAAATTCATACTAAAACAGAAACAATACCCATTGTATGTAATACACAGATGCACGCAAGTCTAACATGGTGGCCAAGTCTCTGACCCAGATTACCACAGTTACTTGTTTTTGTTACTAGCCAGATTTGTTGATGGCTTTCTTTGGGCTGAAATGGCTCCTGGTTGGTCTGGTTTCCTGTTGCCAGGTAGAGCCCCCTAAGGCAGGTGAAGGGAGTCAGCCTCCGCTGTCATACCGTTATGTATTGCACCAAGGTGCTCGGCAGACAACCAAATCAATCCAAGCTCGAAGAGAGAGCCAACAGGGCAGCTCACAAGCGAGTTCCACATTTTGCTGACTTCAGATCAGCATGGCCTCAAGCCCCCAAATCCACAGACAGAGATAGACGAGGGATTTCACTACTGCTCAAGATTTGAACTTTTTGGAACTGATCCTTCAAAATTCATCACCTCCAAGACTTTAAATATTTATTAGGAGTCTACAACTCCTAATAAATGTGATATATAAATATTTAACCACATACTGTGGGGGGAAAAAATCTATAATAAAAAGAAAAAAGTAAGAATGTTCTTTCCACATAAACACGTCACACTAAAACACAACACAGCCAAAAAACAATCATGGTATCATTTGTTGTTGAAACGAATTGGATCCTTCTTCACCTGCATTCCTGCATTATGGGTCATGGTCTTGATTCTACAGCCCACCCACCTGATGCTTCATGTAGTGCTGCATGTACATGTGCCCACTACGCAGAACTTTAAGGCAGAAGGGACAGAGGAGATCTTTAGTGTTTTCATGGACAGTACGGAAATGGGTCTCCACATCGGAGAAGAACGAGGATCTGTAGTTGCAGACCTGTGAGGAGAGAGTGAAAAAGTCCCAAATAGAAAAACTGAGAAGGAACATAAAAATGTTATCTTTTATTTGCTTATTATCCAAAATCTTAAACTACTTTTTTAAATGCCAGGACATACATGCATACATATTGCTACAGTGATAAATGTCATAGTACAATACATTTTGCTGAACATATTTTGTAGATCAGTACTACTTCTTTAAAACTCATATACACATATTTTTTTGGAATTTGTTCTTAGATAAGAACAGAATCGACACACACTGAGGGGCACAAAGGTGCAAACAGTTCTGTGGTTTCAGTATGTAATGAATTCTGACATCTGAATTTTTCCTAGAACCTTTCCTAGGAACAAATTTAAAAAGCACTTTAGGAAGAGATCTGTTAACGAGGCCTATTGTGTTCACAGTATTTAATAGCATTCTTTAAAATGTAGAACTACCAGTTTTTTTTTTTTTTTTTTTTAATATGTCATGTTAAAAATGTTCTTATGTAAAACATGCTCAAAGAATGCGAATATCATCAGAATCACAGTGAAATCAGTAAATATTTTCCCTAAAATCATATTCAGTATATAAGTAAAATTATTTATATTAATTATATTTAAAAATGATACTTGACTACATATTTATTGTTATCGAGAAGTGCAGAACATTTAAATGATGCTGTGCCACGTTGCTAAAACATGGTCATGTTCCTCTTCGATGCTAATATGGTTTGTTCCAGTTTCATAAATGTTTATGTTTTAAAAAAGTTTGCTTAAAAATAATGGTGATTGCTTTATTTATTTGTTGTGTGCAGGTAGTGTTTGTTGGTGGATGATGTGTGAGGACTGCATGAGTTATTGTGGGGAAATAGGAAGGGATATTGTGAGAGACTGTGTCTGCTCTGTAAAATCACTGTTATTTCACTCAAGTCCTTAATGAACAGTTGCAACAAAAAACAAAAAAAGCAGATCAGAGCACAAGACAATGGAACCTGAGCTACCTGACAGCCGTATGGCATCTCCCCCGGCTTGTGATTGTCCTTCATGTGCTCCAGGAGAACCTGCTCTGTCTCAAAGGCCAATTCACAAATCTTACAGTTAGCTGCAATTACAAAGAAAAGAGAGGAGCATAAACATGGGTGTGAAGTTATATCATATTACTACTAGCCATCTGGCAGCATAATCTCATTTCAAGCATAAAGCCTTGGACAATTTTCTGTGCACTTAATTGCAGGCTGTGCACTGTTAAATGAAATTAGAGGTAGGCTATAATCAGCTGAGGGAACCCACAAGTACTCTTAAAAATAAATAGTCCTAAATGGCTCTTGGCTTAGATGTATGGTTCTAGGAGAAACCTTAACTCTTAAAGAACCTTTACTTTACGCATAGGATGACAAAAAAAAGTTTTATTGACAAACATGGCTATTAAAAGAATCATCTGCATACTGGTGGACTCGTAGGGGCTGTGGGCGCTCTCTATGTGGCACTGCAGCTGAAATGGAGTTGAATACTGCCGGTAACAGTGCTGACAAGTGGTGTGACTCTCCCAGCTCTCACTGTTCTGCTTCTCTAGTTCCAGATGATGTTTCATGTGATTCATAAACCTGAAACAGAAAACAAGAAAGACAACATGGAACAGCACTTAGGGCTATGATGACTACTAGATTAGATCATTTACTCAACAAAGTATAACTGATTCAGGTTTTCTTGAAGCAGCACTGATTTGCTGCCAAGATGTATTACTATAAAGCATATTTTAAATACCCATACTACGTGGTAAGGCTGAAAGGTGAATCATTTTCACACAGAAATCACTACCTGAAAGGTCGTACGTCACAAGAGCGGCGGTTTCATTTAGAAACCGAACCTAATACAGAGTTTGTGAACTGCCTGTAGATTAATTGGATCAATCAGGAGCAACAAAACATTCAAGTTCTGTACAAGTGACTTTACAACCATAAGAGTCATCTGCTAACCTGATGCATCCAGTGCAAGAGAAAGTGGATATTCTGGTTTTCCTGGACAAAAAAGTGCTTGAAATAAATGAAAATGATTCCTCAACACCACTCAGTAAACCTTTCGTAAACTGCTCACAACAATGCTATCTTTTTTTTAAATTATAAATGAACAAATTATAACAAAACAACTGGATTCATTGTGATCGCTAACCGACTGACTATTGTAGAGCAGGCAGAATTGCCTACAAACTGACAGCAATTTTAGAAGTAATTTATGTTAACTGCTTGGCTGTTTCCAGCTTTGCTGGAAAACTAGCATGTCAACAAAACAAAAGAAGAAAAGAAAAATCAGTGAAAGGCAGAGCAAGTGAAAAAAAGAGAGCAGATGGAGAGACCCCAGAAGAGTTACACCGCCAGGGACACCTGCAACCTGTGACATTAATGCCAATCTGTGAAGTAAACGCTGGCATGCACAGACGGGTGGTGTGTGGGGAGAAGTGAGCCGTGTGCGTGAGGGGATGCCGTTGACGGCAGCGTGTTAAACCAAACAGGAAAGGCTTTGATCTGAGCGGAAGTGAATGTCATGCAGATGAGCCCCATTCACCCAGGTAAACCACTACAAAGAGGCTGCTCTTTCAAAACACGAGCTTTCTTTTTTCCACCACAAAGCTTTGCTCAAAATAGACACACGGCATCCTCTGAGATTGGCGAATTATAGAATTTCAGATGTTCATACTGGCATGTCCTATTTTTTCAAAACGGGTCATGTCGCTGAATATGACTGCAGATCGTTAAAACATATTAAAAGACACCAACTTAAACCTCTATAAATCAAACGTGTCTAGCAGGACAAAAGCAGAACAAGGAGAGCAGGAGCCAGCTAACCTTCACTGCCGTTTGGGAATAAAGGCCATACACCGTTAAATATAACGAAGGAAATTACGAACTCGGCACATTAAAAAACACTTTTAAACAGCGCGTGGCCTGTATGTGCTTCAAAGCAGCGTTCAGGCTCCCAGAGGTTTTCCAAAGATAAATTAGCAATCATTCTCCTCACGCCTCACTTTCTAAGCATGCATAATAGCCATTATAATACTGGCAATTATACAGGGCTTTTTTGTTTCGCTTAATGGTGTGATGCTCCTCAGCCAGCCTCCAGCCCCTCTCCCTCTGCCTAGCCTGACGCGCAACAGCCTATTTTTCAGCCGCGCCGTTCTGCTACCTCAGCTCCCCTAATAGGGATTTTTATGCGGCTGAACTGTGACCCCGGCTGCCAGCACGCGGGGTGCGCTGCAAACGCGTCTCCCCATTAAAAGGAGCTTAGCGAGGCTTTTCTCACGCCGTGGCAGAGTGAAGTTATTTAATCACACCAACAGTTCTTACACCAGCCAAACTACCAACCATTATTCATCTCAGGACCCAGGGGGGGAGCGGGAGGACCCATAATGTCATCCATCTATAGCAGAGAAACCATGACGGGGGCTCAGAAAGAGCCTGAAATCCCCTCTTCCTTTCTCAGTCACTCCTTCACTTTCTTTTGCTACATCTTCCTCCATTTCACTTTAGTATCACTTTTGGGCCTTGCTGTTTAATGCACAGAAGAACAATGCTCTACTTACGAGTCGTGTACAGGTCTGAACATCCCTGAACAAATGACATGAGTGCAAAACTTCAAACATCCTCTACAGGAAATTAAAAATGCCGTTCCAGTTCAAATTCTATGTACTGCTTATTTATAGTTCAACATACTATAAACGAAATAAAACTAAATGTATAATTTACTGTCTCATATTTTCAGCAGTTAAACAGTAATTGCGCAATAAAATGTGAAGAAAAAAAACATATCGCTTAAACACTTCTACATATAGCTGTGTACCACAAGTCCTACCAACCTGCTTCGGGACCAAATCTATAATACTGAGGGATGTACAACAGATTTAGGCTCAGAGATAGATATTACTAAATGACAAACAATGGCTGGATAAACAAGCAAGTATGAAAATAAAGGTCGTTTAGGTTCCAATTTAAGGGGAATTCCACAGATGGTATCTTGCTGAGACTTGCCAAGTCAGAATTGTTCACAGTGATGGTGATATAAACCAGAAACCCAAAGCGTTTAATGCCTCTGAAAGCTCCCTCACAGAGTTACAACATGAAATTCACCTTTTTTTTTTCTTCTAAGTACATTAATGGCTGAGAGTTATATGAAGGGGATTGTAAAGCCCAATATCACTCAAAAAATAATTTTAAAATTTTACTACCATTTTACCATTATGGAAAACTTCCACTGGTAGTTTTGGATCATGAATAAAATGGTTATACTGGTATTTATCAACACCACAGACGATTGACCGCGGTTTAGATCACCAGTAATACAGAACTCAAAAGTGTAATAGCTTTAGTCCTGCACAAATTTGTAGAACATAAAAACCCACTGGACATTTTTGTTGTTTATCAAAAGTTTAATTTAAACACAGGTAAGAAATTATTACAGATTACCTCAGATAAACCGATACAAACAGGACTCAAAGCAAATTACGTCTTGTCCTCTAAAACCAAGGCTTAGCATACAGTATGTCCTTGATTGTTGATGGGAGAGGACATTACAGACATTACAGAGCGAATGTGGCAAAAGTGCCTGCTAACCAAGCATACAGCTTTTTATTGTGCCCTGCAAGCACCCAGGCCACTGGTCCACATTTCCAAGGTTTTATGTAGTACCCAGCAAATTTTGTACTGCATAACTAAATTAAAACTACATTTTAAACAAATATTGTTATTGGGCGTAAAATAAAAATATTTAGAGATCAGATATTTTTTTTTTAGAGTAGTGGTGGTGGGAACTAGGGGTGGCGATGTTTACAATGCAAATTTGACTGCTTTTACTGATATAAAATTTTGGATTTAATATCCAAAAACTCCTGTTTCACATATATAATACTGAGTGGTACATTTAAATGTCTTCATTAGGGAAACAGTACTAGCACTTACCTCTGCACTGTGAATGGCTCTCAGAAAATGTCTTTCGTTTTCACATCTAATGTAAAGCAATATCTCAGGCATCAAGCAGTATATTGAAAACTGTCTGTGGTGGAGCTTTTAGCGGCATTCAGCAATCTGGTGTTCCTCTGATCCGATTCTCTAGAATGGAGCATTTCACACCAAACCTCTTAAAATTACTGTTTCCATCTGTTTAATTATCAGTTTTCTACTTATTTATGGAGAAAATTGGAAAATTGGTGGAATTCACCTTTATTATGCTTATGTAATTTTAGAAAGAGCAAATGATTGATCTCAGGACTAAGCATCTCTGCACAGACATCATTAGACAGCAAAATATTACCTTATGTTGTTCTTGAGGGTTTTCAAACAGCTGTTGCACTTAAAGGTAGTGTTTGACTTCTGCTCCCGAGCGACCGACTGATCACCCTCACATTTTCCATAGTAGAAGTCGGACACCAGCATGATCAGCTTGCCTCGCTCCATGTCGTACATTCGTGCAGGCACTGCAGTTTTATCCGGCTTTGAAGTGGATGGGAAGGTGGTGTCCAATAAATGTGGGCAGCATGACTGAAACAGGCAACAAGAGGAACATCACTATCCAGGACTATAGTTCTACCTCAGATGGTTGCAGGGAAGCTTCACCATGAGATTTCAAATACAGGGCATTACCTCTTTAAAAGGCAATCCAGCGACAGACAAAAGTGCAAATTAGCATATAGCTATGTCAAACTTGCTGTGCTCAATCAGCTGTGCCTACCATAAATATATAAATCAATTGATAAATAGTAATAGCCTCAATATTAATGTAAACTTACCCGCATGTGACTCTTTAAAGGGTCGATAAAGTTGAAGTGAATGTGACATTTGGGACACTTCCTGCTCAAGGGAGTCTCATTCTCTGTATAAAGGAAAATCCTCTCATTCAACAAATAAGTAACATACATACAATCAAAGAGTCCCAACTACTACACTGCAGGCATACGCAATTTGACAAGACCCATGTCAGCAGTGAACACAATATGCCTGTAGTGGATACTGTTTGTATCCTGGAATTAGTGCAGTGCGTTATGAGACCGGCGTTCAAAAATCAGTGTATTACTAGTTTTAAGTTTTAATTATTCAACTTATCAAACCTCAGAAAAACTAAATATGGTAATGCATCATATTGTATACCATAATATCAGCATCCATGCTAGCCCGTGAATTAATGCGTACCCGTATCAATTTTGGTTCTTTTGGAATTGCCGTTGTTTGTTTCGGGCAGAATAGTTCGTTTCATTTTGCCATTATCTAAAAAAAAGGAAACAGAGAGGAAAAAGAAAATACAATTAGCACAATGTTCCCTGGTGCTAGGCAAAATACAGGTGTAGGTAAACCTTTGGAGGTCTCTGGTCAAGCTGTCTCTGGTCTGTGTGTACGTATTTCAAACTGTTTCTGGTCAGTCTGTCTGTCTGTGTCTGTCTACACACGCACAAAGACAGACCGACCACAGACAGTTTGAAACACACATACTTTGTAGACTAGCCCATAGGCAATATGTCAACATGATATTAAAACTTTTGCATATGACATATATGATGGATACAATCATCTATCCCTGTGTAGTGATACTGGTCATGAAATTATACTGATTTGTTGCATTGACAAAAAACTGCAGTGGAAATTCTCAAGATTATTTCAAACTAACAAATAATACATTTTTTAACTTTTTCCTAATAAATCTACTCTCTGTGTTAACAACGCCCACTTAGCGTTAGACATGATCAAATACTGAACTACCAATGACGTATTTGGAGTACTAGATTGCAGTACTGAATTGTTTTTACTCAGCCCACCCCAGCAGTAATGTTCACAAACGTACCAGAAATATCCACAGGTGCATACACACCTCGATTATTCACAGCTTGTAAAGTGGGTGTCATCTGTTTGGAAGGGCCCATGATGCTGGGCTTGCTCTGGGGGTTGAGATGAATGCTCTGCAGGTTGGAGGTGGTGTGGGGCTGGACTGGGATTTCGGCAGGACCCTGAACGTTAGACAAGGTCACTACGTTGTTCTGGATGAGCTGCACTTGGGGCCTGTGGATCACGCCTGGCAATGGCTTGGGCTTGGGAGGACCCTGCTGCACAATCTGCTGACCTGCTTTGAATCATTCATGGATGGGAGAAAAGGACTGGAATAAGTTTAAATCATTACACACCATAACCATATTACATTTTCTTTACACTGTAGAAACATGATTCACAATCAACTGGCCAAGTGAACATGTACCAAAGTAATTTAGTCTTATACACTGATCATGCATAACATTAAAACCACCTCCTTGTATATACAGCTATTGTCCATTTCATCAGTTCCACTTAACAGATCATAGTCCATCTGTTTCTTTGGATACTGTGTTAGCCTATTCTTCAATGCTCAGGACCCAAACAGAGTAGGTATTATTCGGGAGGTGGATCATTCTCTGCACTGCAGTGACACCGATGGTGGTGTGTTACTGTGTGTTGTGTTGGTGTAAATGAATCAGACACAGCAGTGCTGCTGGAGTGTTTCAACACCTCAGCATTACTGCTGGACTGAGAATCGCCCACCAACCAAAACTATCCAGCCAACAGCGTCCTGTGACCACCGATGAAGGACTAAAGGAGGATCAACACAAACTGTGCAGCAACAGATGAGCTGCTGTCTCAAACTTTACATCTACAGGGTGAACCCACAGGGTAGGAGTGTCTAATAGTGTGAACAGTGAGTGGACCTAGTGTTTAAACACTCCAACAGCACTGCTGCGTTTCCGTAGTGCTGAGAATGATCCACAGCTCAAATAATACCTGCTCTGTAGTGGTCCTGAAGGGGGCTTGACCTTTGAAGAACAGGATGAAACGAGCCTAACAAAATGAAGTGAGAAAAAAATAAGTGAGTAAATAGGGCCATAAATGTTAATAAAATGTTTAAGTCTTCCATCAACATACTACACTGCTCAAAAAAATAAAGGGAACACTTTTTAATCAGAGTATAGCATCAACTCAGTTCAACTTCAGGGATATTGATCTGGTCAGTTAAGTAGTATGGAGGGCCATTAATCAGTTTCAGCTGCTTTGGTGTTAACGAAATTAACAACAGCTGCAGACGAGGAGCAACAATGAGACACCCCCCAAAACAGGAATGGTTTAAAAGGACGAGGTCATTGACATTTTGTCCCCCCCTCATCTTTTCCCACTGATTCTTTACTAGTTTTGCAGCTTGGGTCAGCATCAGTACTAGAGTTGCACGATGCACCGAACATTCGATTCTTTTTCAATACTACATTGTCACAAACGATGCGGTTCTTTAGCGTTCGATACTTTCAATACTGTATATAGGGGTGCACATAAGCGGCGCGAGAGGGAGAGAGAATGCGTGTGACCGTAGAGAGAGAGAGAGAGAGAGAGAGAGAGAGAGAGAGAGAGAGAGAGAGAGAGAGAGAGATGTGTGTGATCGTAGAGAGAGAGAGAAACTGCGGTGCACGTGGCCGTGGACTGACTGTATTCACGTGTACTAATTTGACTCGGTTGAGCGACACACGCACACGCAAGCCAGCAGCAGCGTGCGTAGCATGGCGACGGCTTAAAAAAATAAAAAAAATAAAAAATAAATAAATAAATAAACACGTCCTCTCTCGTTCACGACTTGTGGACAAAACGGGTCCGAGGAGTGAAGTATGGGCATATTTTGCTTATGTCGCTGATGAAGACGGGAACCCAACTAACACCACAAACCCAGTTTGCAAACGGTGTTACAGAAGACCATGTTGACACACTGGTTTTCCTGGCAAAGAACCTTAAACAGGAAAAGAAACTTCCCACTGTGTAGTTTCAGAACAAAGAAGAGGTTCTAGTTTTTAAGAAGTATTTAGTTAATTATATTATAGTTAACGTTATAATAATGTAACTTGATTTTTGTTAAAATGTTTAATTTTAGAATAAAAACTGCTCCTTTGTGCAAGGAGGAACAAGATGAGCACTGCTAGAGCTGTGAATGTGTCCGACCAAACAATCAGAAACAGGCCTCATGAGGGCGGCCTGAGGGCCCGACGTCCTGTAGTGGGCCCTGTGCTCACTGGCCAGCACCGCAGAGCTCGACTGGCATTTGCCACAGAACACCAGAAGTGGCAGATCCGCCACAGGCGCCTTGTGCTTTTCACAGAGGAGAGAAGGTTTTACCTGAGCACACATGACAGATGTGACAGGCTCTGGAGATGCCGTGGAGAATGCTATGCCGCCTGCAACATCATTCAGCATGACTGGTTTGGTGGTGGGTCAGTGATGGTCTAGGGAAGCATATTCCTGGAAGGACGCACAGACCTCTACAGGCTAGACAACGGCACCCTGACCGCTATTAGGTAGGATGAAATCCTTGGACCCGTTGTCAGACCCTACGCTGGTGCAGTGGGTCCTGGGTTTCTCCTGGTGCACAACAATGCTCGGCCTCATTTGGCGAGAGTATGCAGGCACTTCTTGGAGAATGAAGGAATTGATACCATTGACTGGCCCACCGGCTCGCCTCACCTAAATCCAATAGAACACCTCTGGGACATTATGTTTCGGTCCATCCGACGCCACCGGGTTGCACTTCAGACTGTCCAGGAGCTCAGTGATGCCCTGGTCCAGATCTGGAAGGAGATCACCCAGGACGACCATTCGGCGTCTCATTATACACTGTACGTTGCATACAAGCGTGTGGGGGCCATACAAACTACTGAGTACCATTTTGAGTTGCTGCAATGGAATTTGGGTTAAATGGACGAGCCTGCTGCATCATTTTTTCGCTTTGATTTTCAGGGTGTCTTAGAAGTCAACCCTCTGTAGGGTGATCATTTTCATTTCCATCAAACGATGTGGCATCCTTTCGTTCCTAACACATTACCCAGTCTATATGAGGAAAGATATTCTGCATGATTTTTTTCCCATTGAGATCTGATGTGTTTTCAAAGTGTTCTCTTTATTTTTTGAGCAGTATTTCTTTTCCAATATCTATTTTTATAATGAGTAAAGATATGTTTGGCATCGTTAGAAGCATTGTATGTATCATACTACTAGAAACGGTTAAGGACGCTGACAGTTAGAATGACTAGTCTCAAACTTCAAAAAAACAAAGTTTGACAGCCGTGCTGTGGATGTCTGTGTTGGAGTTTGCATACTGAGCTTTCAAAATAATATGGCTCATTTCCACAAATCACAGCACATGGGCATGGTTTTTTACTCTGATGGATGTGGACTTGGAGCCTAGTTAATGAGGGACAGAATGCAAACAACTCACTTGTGAAATTACATCTTTCAACAGTTCTACTCTTGTCCATATGAATGCTCAGCATGACTTTCCTAAAGGTCAGCTTATGCATGCTCTGCGTAAACAGAGGCATTACCGAGAAAAAGATAGATACGGCAAGTAGATTTGGCACACAAACTTAGTAGCTTACTTCAGAACTCTTAACTGGGTTCCTTATCACAGCGGTTCTCAAACCCGTTTTCAGGGACCCCAGAGAGTACAGATATCTGGCCAGATTTAGCTTAGAACAATAGAGCACCATCTGAATTGTCTGGGGGTCCCTAAAGACCGGTTTGAAAACTACCACCTTCTCAAATATATGGATTTGAGGGTCAAGTTTCTCTTGAAGTCCAAGGGCACACAGACCTACTACGCCACTGAAGCAGAAGTAAACACGACAGTGCGTGCAAAGTGGGAAGAAATGAGACAAAACAATTTACGCATGCAGGTGGTGCTGCAAACCGCACCGTGCCCACAGCTCACTAAAAACATGATCCATCTTTTCTATGGGGACTTCTTCAAGGAAGATATTCCAACATTTCTGCATAACGTTAAGATGTAAACATGAGATGTTAAATCATCCAGCGTGATCTGATGTAGAATGATTCATTCTAGAGCAATGGCAAGGAGGGACCATATGTCAGAAGAGTTTAAAGACCTCTTAAAGCTCCCTCACAGAATGTTATTACAGTATATTGCTATGAACAAGCTCTAAATCAATTTAGCCACAATTTAGTGACAAGTTGACATTTTCCTAACTTCATGCAAATACATTTTCACGTCAAACAACAATGTAAATGATTGTCTCAAACTTTTCTCAGACCCATCATAAACATGGTGGTCCAAGGTTCAGAGCCTCTGCTCTCTGAATTTTTGTTCAACTACTCATTGTTCAACTGCTGAACAATAAAAGAGAAATGGACAAGCAAACTGTCGGTGCAAACAGACAAGCAACTCACTTTCACTCAAAATCACTTTCACATTTAATATAGAGGACCCCACACGCTATGTTGCAGATCAGCGCAGCATTCAAGTGCTATGGGAGCCCAAGACCCAACAGAGTACCCCTTTCAACACCATGACACTGGACACAGGGCCCCCCTATGCTCATGTAGTTGCTTGCTGGAACCTAAAGGCTTAACAACATGTTGCAGGATGTGATTGTTTCAGGCTGCTTCAGGGTTTGTGTGTGGCGGAGATCCCATGAAGCCATGAAACACTGATTGGTCATTGGGAAGGTTTTCATACGCTGTACATGTTTACTATGTGCTCAGAAGAGCAAAATGAACCTATATAGAAAGAAAATACAGATTTAGGTTTCCTGGGGCATCAGGAATAAAAAGGCTTCACGTGACAACGTGCGCTGGCGGTTCACCGCTGAAGGAAGCTAAGGCTGAGAAACACGGGTGAAGCGATGTCTCAGCGAAGCCCTATAGGTTTTGAAGAAAAGAATCTGAACAAATGAAACCTAACTCTGCTCCTCATTTAGTCAGACATCCAACACTGCTCCAAACGAGTGAGCTGACTTTCGTTTTAGACGTAACGGCTGTTTGCGGTGAACGAAAAACGGACCGAAGACATTGGTTTTATTAAAACTCCATTATTTTAGAACCTAAATTACAGATATTTATATTTATTCGTCTACAGCTAAGATTATCTTTATGTAAGGACAAGTACAGTCACTTAATATGCCTGCCGATAAATGAGAAATAATGATTTCAGCGCGGGCAATATATTTAAACGGTTTCAGGTTTACCGTTCTTCTTTTCATCTAAGATTATTTTAAATATGGACTAATCTGGTTTTATATAGCAGTTCATTATTTATGAGAGATGAAAGACGAAGGATCATCCTGCTGAAGAAGCTGTTAGAAGTGAAATTAAAAAGACTATAAGCTATTAGCGCTAATGTTTAGCATACGTGCTGCTGCCCTATGCTGTATTCTGTAATTAAATCAGGCTCCAGTTCAGATCGAACATCATACGCCACGTCTCTTTTAGTTCAGGTATGTTCCTGTGACTCTGCTGACTTTCTAAATGAGGAGGACATCAGATCTGAACCGTATGCAGATTGATTTACTGATTACTAGATAATGTACATGGAGAAAAAAAAAAACGAACGAATAGTCGAATCGTCGACCAGGACGGGCGAATCCAATTCGACTGACAAAATTCTGAGTCGGGTACAGCCCTAATAATATGACACTTTGTTTTTGGGCCACTGCCTCAGTCTGAGAAATAAGCCTATGCAAACTTACTTTGGCTGGACTGCTATCAGATGATATACAGTAATACAAGCTGACAAAACATTAAAATTGAACAACAAAAAAAAAAATCCCTTTGTTAATAATTCCGCTATGAACAATTTACTGTTGTCATGAATTAATACAGTAAGGTAGATCAAGATGCCTCAAATTAACTGATTCTAGGACTCTTTTTACATTTTGCTACAATTACACAGAATCATGTTTGCTTCAATAGTATCTGTCACTCAGATCAGTAAGTTACAAGAAACTCCTACAGAATGTAAGAACTGTAGAAAGTATAAAGTAACACAGCAGATATTAGAGGATTCTATGGCATAAATACCGTTCTATAACCACAGATGAAACTGACGTAATCCATCACCAATATATGACCTACCTGGCAGAACAGTGAAGGATGTGCCTGGTGGATTTTGTAGCCCCAGTGAGGTGATGAACGTGGAGTTACTGTTGAGGTTCTGCGGTGATGCCACTATGTAACCCTGACAAAACACAGTTTCCATGTCAGAACACAGGATTCTTAATAAACCCTTCAATTCTCCAAAAGACAAAGTGAATACCAACCGAACATTCTTTAACATCCACAAACAAATCCAAACATTAGGCTTGTGTGGTAAACTTGTGTTGAGTTGTTAGAGGAGTCTCTAGTCTCCCTCATTTACACTGTTCTACATCATTCTCTGATAATAAGCCTGTTCCACAATGCCTCCTTACCTCCAGGGTTCTCTCATTTAAATTGCCCTGCAGAACTCTGCCCACATTCAACCTCCTCTAAAATGTTCTACCTCGTTCACAGTACTCTACAGTGTTCTCCCTGTTTACACTACTCTAGAATGTACTGCCCACATTCACTCTCCATGAACGTTTTCCTCTATTGACACTGCTCTGCAATGCTTTGTCACCTTCAGCTCTCCAGAAAGTCCCTTGTTTTCACACTGTTCTAGACTGTTCTCTGCTGTTCAGCCTGCTCTACAAAGCTTTCATTCCTTTGGTGATCTTAAGCATCCTTTCCCTCCATTTACACTGCTCCAAAACGCTCTCCTTTCGAATGTCCTCCACTCACGAAAGGTCTACAATGTTTTCCCTGTTTACACTACTCTACTGTAGAATGTTCTGCCCACATTGACTTTCCTCTATTAAAACTGTTCTACAATGCCTCCTTCTCTTCAGTGTCTCCAAAAGTTCTCCCCATTTACACTGTTCTACATCATTCTCCGATATTAAGCCTGTTCTTCAGTGCTTCCTTATGTCCAGTGTTCTAGAGTATCCTTCCCTATTCAAACTGAGCTAGAACGTTCTTACTGTTTACATTTTTTCTAGAATGATCACCCTCCATTTACACTGCTCTAGAGCACTAGACTAGAAAGTCCTCTCATTCACAATACTCTATAATGTTTACCCTGCCCACATTCACTCCCTCTAGAACGTTCTTCTCTATTAAATCTGATCTACAATGATTTGGCACAATCAGTATTCCACATTGTATTTCACATTGTTCTAAAATGTTTTCCACTGATCAGCCTGTTCTATCCTTCCATGCCTTTAGTGATCTAGAGCATCCTTCCCATTCACACTGTTCTAGAATGTTCTCTAATATCAATATGTTCTACAATGCCTTCTCATCTTTCCCCATTGTACACTATTCTAGAACATTCTGCCGACATGAACTCCAATCTAGAACGTTTTACCCACATTTACTCTGGTCTTTGGACCATTCATACACTTTGTAAAGAGTAGTGTCACACAGCTTCCGTCGTGTTGTAAACAGGGGCCAAATACACCAACAATTCAACCAAACAGAGCCACCAGTTTATAATCCGTTAGATTTAAACATGTTTAACTACAGTTCAGAGCTCTGCTCGTCATGTGTCACTTTTAACAAGGTAACTACTTAAAAAAAGAAGAGGAAAGGAAACTACAGAGTGAACGAGGGACATGTTTACTCATATTTGTGATTATGTTTGAAAGCTCAATTTCTAGATAAACACGCACGCAACGTTCTAGAAACCGTTATTAGCTAGTTTGCTTAAAAAACCTTTAAACACCACTAAGAAACAGACCTCCCAGCACCGCAGCTTGGTGAGTAGCTTAATGTAGAAATACGATGCTGTGACTTTTTGCTAGTCGTTGGCTGGCTGATTTTTCCCTCTGCAAAACAAAGCACAACTAAGTGCTAGTTTCCGTAGTCTGTCCATTGAGGGATTTGATGTGTTGCTGCACATAAAGAAAAGCTCTGCTCCTCTGATTTTAAATATGTTATTTCCAGTGATACGCTCAGAGTTCGCCTCGGAAATCTGTGCAGCGGCAAACAGCGCACTGATGCAGACAAGCAGGGTCATACAAAGTTCAAATTGATTGCACGACAAGCGTCGAGCAGGTGAAACTAGAATTTCGTTTATGGTGGGACCTTATAAGGGACGTCCAGACAAACCAACTACTCTCCTGTTGGCCAACCTGAAACCACAGGAAGATCTCTGAGGCGGATGTGAAAACGTGGCGATTTATACAGAACGCGGAACATCCTGCTCATTCATAGTGTTCTAGGATGTTCTCCCTTCATTTACACTGCCCTGTAAAGTTTTGCCTACATTAACAAACCTCCATTCAGTATCCTGTTCGACATTAGAACTGACAACATTAAAATTCTGTTAAGGAATGCTGAGTCAGTGTTTACAGGGCTTCATTAGAAGACAAAGGTTTACATGATAAAATGAGCTTTTCTTAGACCAAGTCAGGGTTTTACGGCCAAAAGAGACAACTGTTTTAACTCTGTTAGGGTCAAGCTTTATTTGAGTAGAGAAGCTACCAAACTGTGCCCCCAAGGCTGGAGTAGTGCACCCCTGCTTTGGGGGACTCCACTATGGGGAAGTGGTAAGGGCAAACTGATGAGGGGATATTAAAAATGAAAAATAAATACATAAAAAATTACTGAAAGTATATGGTCCTATCACTTATCCTTCTCTGAAGTATATTTTTAATTTGCTTATTTCAAACATGGAACACAAAAGTATACAGTGTATTTATGAAATAGCAAAATTAATGTACGCTTATCAAAAATACAATTGCACCCAAGAAAAAGGTTACCAGGATCAATAAATAATGATAAATGTAGACTGATATGGGGAATATGTCCTGAGTTACAAAGAAGTATATCTTTCAGTACGGCAACATGCCAGCCATCTCTGCATGGAGTTGTAGAGGGTCCTAATGGCGTCGGACACATTGGGAAAATCCCTTGGACAACTCATCGGTTCTTCCTCTCCGTGGTTCATGTAGATTTCTCAGATCCTTCATGTTGCTAATGCATGCCTTCTTCTACCCACTGCCACCAACACCGTGCTATGGTAGTATGCGTATGACTGGAATGGGGTGCAATTACATCAACAAGACCATCCTGCTTCCCGGAGCCTTATGATGCCAACCAGTCTACAACTCTTAACTGCTCAAAATCTTATCTGAGCCATACTTCACTTACAAAATATGCCACACAATACCACGAGTCAGAAAGAAAGAATGCGCAACAGGAAACCTTATATAGTCCTTATATAGTTATAGAAACCTTATACATGGATAAGGCCTGTCCTTGCTTACGTCACATGCGCGGCCAAGCGTGAAACTTGAATCATTTGCGTGTCAAACATACCCACTGAGTTTCATTCCTGTAGGTTGATTGTTTCTGGGTGCAACTATTATATATAACACCAAAACAGACGGAAGCTCAACAGGATATCAACCTTCTCCAGACTAAATAACAAAGTGATGATGCTAAAAGACGTTCACAGCTGGCAAACTGCTTCTGCTAAAACTGAGCATTCGTGCATCCCACATCTTGACTTTTTCACAAATACTTTAACTATTTAAAAATGAAAAAATACAATCCAATCTGCGTCTAATAGCCAAAACACTTATCAGTAAGAACTAAAGAATAGAGGGAGGGAAAGAGACATAAACCTGCTGCTACCTGCTTATTGATGATGATGGGTTGAGGGGAAATTGTGTTTAGTGTTCTGGGTGCCTGCAGTGGTCCTGATGGGGAGCTCACAGGGATGAGGACAGGGCCGCCAGTTGACTGCAATGAACTTCTGACTGCAAGTTGAGGAGCTGCAGACTGTTTGGCAGCGTTCATCTGAATCTGAGCAGACTTCTGTGGTGTAGTAACTGTAGAGGGTCTTTGAAATGTGGCATTCGTTTGGTTGCCAGCACCTGAATAAGAACAGACGTTTTTGCATCACATTAGCACAAGAAGGTTGTTCTGGGTGACAAATTTATTCTACACATGCGACCCAAAAAGACATCTGTGCTGTTAATTACTTTAGGCTGAGACAAACTATAGAACTATAAAAGTCTAAACTTAAATCACAAACGTCCATCATATAAATTAGCAAGCTATGGTCAAAAGACATACAACATGCTCTGACAAGCATGTCATTTTTCACTTATACCGTTAAGAATCTTTTTAAAGTTTAAAAAATGTTAAACTTCTTAAGCACCTTAGAGCTACAAGTTCAGTTTGGACTGATTTGAAAACAAATAATCTTCAGGTTTGGGCTCACACAAGCTCAAAGAACCTATGGAACATAATTTTAGATATGGCATTTACAAGTTAACTTATATAAAAAGCAATGACAAGATGGAGATTATTAAGTCTTGTGATGTGAAGACCATAAGATTGTCCATACCTGGTCTGCTGTTAGGCGTGGGCTTGGAACTGCAGATTTCTCCCACAAATATCGGCTCATCGTCATCATCGTCGTCAATCAAACTGATTTCAGGTATTGCCCTCTGCCATGGCTCCAACTCCTCCTCCTCACATTCCATAAACAGTTCAGACATGGCTGGGCCTGGAAGGTAAACAACAACATTGTCAAGTGTGGCTTAGAGAGGAGGCTGGCTGGTACAGTCGTGTTGTCAATTCTGAACATGGGAAAGGAGCCAATTTAATTTCTACCATTTAGCAGCTCGATGCTAGTCAAGCTCATTAGATTGATTAAGCGTTATTGCTTTGAGGCAGATGGCTGGTCTGGTTCTACCAAATTACCTAATCCCAGCTCTATTCCTAAAAGCTGTAGATCCATTTGGAATGTTCCTAGATACATTAAGTTAACATTTCTATATTGGAAAACACATTAAAGACATTTTTAACAGTATTATGCCATTGAAATATCATACGTGCAAAGCCAAAATGTATATTAGGGCTGTGTATTTGGAAATATCTGGCAGTATGACATGCATCATGTGGCAATATGCATCATGAAAGCAGTGCCTCCCTATGCTACTTTGGAATGAAAAAGGTTAATGGTGAAGGACACTGCTTCAAGTGAGGCTTTAAACACAATGCAAAATGAACCACTCTGTGCCACAAATCTTGCCAAATAACATAAATGGATATGTGTTTTTGAAAAATTGTATAGCATCACAAAACACAACATTGTGATTTTCATCAATTTTATTTACACTCCTCAAATCAAAAATCAGTCTTGAAAACTGTTTTATGCATGTTTAATTAAAGCAAATAAATCCTGTTGGCAGTAATGGGCAGGCCGTCAGTCACACATCCGCACATCTGTGAGCTTGTTTAAGGTCTGCAGACTTCAGCTAAGCCCTCCAACACAGATTTAATACAGGACAGTTTCACAGGCACGGGTTAAACACAGTCCTGGACTGAATAGCAATGCTGTTGGTGAATCAGTGTTGGTGATGTAGTCTGGGCTTAATCTGGGTCTGGCAACCCAGGCATGTATCTTGGAGTGTTTGTGCTCATCCAACTTCTCAAATCAAGAGGAGCTTGTCTCCTGTCTCTGCTGCACCAATAGCCTCATCTAGGAAAACTTTACACCAGATGACAGACTACTGTTGTGAGGATTTGACTGCACGTAACTACAAGGCCATCAGTGAGTTGGGGTACTGATAAGGACGCAGTTCTGCTGCACCACAGTCTAATGCTGGAGGACTTCACACCCCTCTTGCCGACGCTCGGCATTGTGCATGTTTACCCAACACTCATGCGCAGCTGCTTCAGAGCGTTAAGCATTATACTGACAATGTTTTTCTACAAAGATTACAGAAGTTAAAATACTTAAGTAAAGTACTTAAAATTGAACGCGTTTATATCCAATAGGTGCACATTAAAGCAGCTCAAAGCAACACTTGTATCTACAAACTTTCCGACATACAGTGCATTTTATATAGGCTAACAGTATGGAGAGGATGGGGGGCATACAGAGAAATCTTTCTGCAGCCTTAACGCCCAAACATTAAGGTTAGACCAAATCACCAGTGCAGCTAGCTGGACAAGAAGCTAAGTTGTTAATAGGTTTACCTGGCAGTCAAAGAACACCCTAAATCATTATTATGTCAAACAAGCTATCATTGTTAATGCGACCCGCGTCTGCACAAAGCAAATAAAGCCTTCGCGGGCGAGCTAATGAGCTAGTAGTAGCTTAGCATTAGCCACCCTAGTCTTTCTCTACGGAATAAATTAGCAAACTGGGCTCCGGTCGGTTTTCGAGGTAAACAGGAGGCAAACCAAAATACGAACATTTGCATACGGTGCTACAAGACGCTAGAAAACACAAATGAGCGATTTTAGCCACCATTCTAGCGCTCACCTTTCAAACAGATTAATTATTTTGCTGATGAACATCGGAGGAACTGCAGAAACACCAGCCAGAGCCGCCGCGGGGGCTGATGGGAAAATGGAGGGGGCTTTTTTTTGGAGGGGGGGTGATGCGTCATTTCCGCTCTGTAATAATATATAAAGAATTTAACATTTTTTTTGACAAAAATCTAAAGTCAACTGCAAAATACATAAAATCTGAAGTTGGAATTAAGATACATTTTAAAAACGATACAATTTAAATATGACGAATATTTTTATTTTCATACTTAAAATAATTTTGCAGGTGAAAAGAAAATGCTGACACAGTTTTGGATATTTATTCCAAAATATTATATAAATAATGCACACTATAATGACAAGTGTCTAAAAAACTATTCAAAGAATATGAGAAAATTATCTTTACATTTATTTGTCTGTTTTGAGCATTTTTTAGAACAACATTAAAATCACAATCACTTTATTTGCCAAGTATGAGACACACATCTGTGGCATGTAACAGTCTAAACAGACTAGACAAGCACACAAACTGTTAACAAGTATGTAACTAAAAGATAAAACTAAATACAACATATAGAACAAAGAATAATGCAGAGCTGGATAGATGTGTGACTATCTGATGTGTCTGTACTTATGCATATATGGATATCTACACATATGCAGGTCTAAGTGGACATAAATCACCAAACTTAAAAAATTGTGCTATTCATAACCGAATGTTAATACAAAAACTTGTTGAACTCGTACACTGGGAACCTAATGCACTAATGTCCAACCACTACCTAGCATGATAGGGTAAAATGCTGCAAGACATTGTCATGTAATTTTGTACATTTATATCTTTGACACACTTTTAACAGAGGCCATTTGAATTCTCTTGATTAAGTAAGTTTCAAACTTTTGATTTTATATAGATTAGCTTTTAAATGTAAATCTGTAATAAAGTGTGACCAAAATTTAAACAACATAAGAACTAAAAGTTCACTTTTTAATGATTTGATGGATTTACAAAATGTCCAGCAAGCATCTAACCAGAAGTGCAAAATACAGTATTATTTACATATAAAGTAGAGGAAAGTAACCATGGCAAGTGATGCAAAGGTTACAATATGTACAAATATGGGCAGGTGAGTAGTGAGTAGTAGAAAAGTGCAGATGTTAATATAAATATGATATACATATCTATAGGTGAGGAAAGTTTTATATATTTAATATAAGTGATGTAAGTACAATATGAATGTCCATATTTAGTGTGCTGTTGCCTGAAATTCTCCTACTTTGACATCAGGTCATTGTAATCATTATACCCAATCATATATATTTTAGGTATTGCCTTCTGCAATGGCACCAATTCCTTCCCCTCATATCCCATGGGAGGAGTTATTGCAGTATAATGTGAATACTGCACAAAATCCACATCTGTACAGCTATGCAAATAAGCATTATGTTACAGGATGGTTGCTCTAATACAGTGAGTAGGTTTGTTTTGTTTAGTTTGAGTGAGAATGTCACTCAAATAGCTCACTGTTGTTGATTTGTTGATGATTGTAAAATAGTGATTAATAAATATATGGAGACTACATTATCACAAAACCATTACACAACAATGTGTCAGGCATCACACAGCATGTTCATCATGATTTCATGTAAAACACTCTGTGAGTCTGTGCAACTTTTATAGAAGGATGTCTGGTTCCTTTCACAACCACTGTGAGCGATTCTGATTCGGCAAGTTTATCTAGAATTTTTTTCAACATTGCCTGATAATGAAGCTAAAGAATCTAAGCCAAATGTCAAGAGTGCCCAACTGGAGAGGAGCCAGCAATATTAAACAACAAACCAGTGCATCCAAGGATTTCACTAAGCACATATTTACATACATCCCCACCATTCAGTCTGGTAGTTTTGCTTTTTGAATGAGGCACAACACAGATCAGCCAATGAGAACAGACATCATTTACATACAGTCATATGCAAAAGTTTGGGCACTCCTGGTCAAATGACATGGTTTGACTAATTAAAAATACAAACCTCGTTTTCCAACATTTTTGCAAAACATAGAAAAAACAATGATCTCTGATTTGTTCATTCTCTAGAACCTTATTTTAACTGACAAAAGTAAAAAAGACATTATTTTTAATGCTTTAGCCGATCGACTTGATTATATTTTATAAATACAAAGAAACTAAACACACTAAAAAACTGAATGAAAGCTTATACAATATATATAACCCTAATGCATAAGCTGATGTAAGGCAAACATTCCAAAATAAGCAGGTAAATGGTAAACATTTTAAATAATCATGCACAGGTAAAACTGTTCTAATACAGGCTTTAAGCAGAAATGGGTCATGGCACCACTTTGTGCTAAATTTGGTGAGTGAATTATCAAACAGACCATTATTTCAGCGAAAGACTGTAGACTTTCAATTTGTAGAGACTTTCACATCTACTGTACATAATATTGTGAAAAGATTCAGGGAGATTCTAGATGAATCTCTGTCTGTGTAGGAAAAGGTTGGAAACCACTGTTAAAAGAGAGTGACCTTTCTCAGACAGTGTTCTCAGATTTGTGCCCATGGCATTGGTGACCTGCATATGTGTAAAGGTACCATCAAATCAAGTCTCTCTGAGATTTAAGACGAGACGTATGCTGCCATTGAGATGATGGGAAACCCATGTGTTTTTAGCAAGACAATGCCAGGCTTCATTCTACACATGCTGCAACATCGTGGCTTCATAGACACAGAGTGTGTGTGCTTGACTGGTCTGCTTGCAGTCCTTATCTATTTCCAATCGAAACTGCAGGAGGAGGAAATTCTACTAGAACCTGTAGACAACTGCAACCATGGATTGCTTAGCAGCTGACGTCTTGTTCCAAGCAACAGTGGACAAAAATCTCACTTGGAACAATCTGTATCCTTCCAAACCATTAGGAAGTGTAATTACAACGACAGATGATGTAACAAAGCAGTAAACATGCCGCTCTCCTGAGTGTGTTGCATCAAATTCTACATTACTTTCTATTTTTAAAAATCTGGTCAGTGACAACATTAAGAGTCATTTCTTTGTGTCTGTGTCAGTTAAATAAAAGCTCAAGATAATTAACAAATCACAAATTCTTGTTTTCATTGCATTTTACTAAATCCAGCTTTCCAGATTTTCCATAAACGAGGTTTGTATGCCATAATACAACTTCAAGTGGCGTGACAGGATACAAGCGAAGCAATAGTACCACTGGCTGCTTCCCTACTTGGTTTAAAGAGCCCATATAATGAGAAAACAGTGTTTCTTTTGCTTTTTTGAATGACCGAGCAATGATGTAGCATTTATACTGTAAAACTGATTTAATCAGTAGGTCATAGTAACTTTCTTTTTTCATTAATCTAAACATATAAAATATGCGCTTTGTGCTTTGTGAATTGAGTTTTCAGTCTTCCAACTTGTGTATTCAAATTACTTTAATGCAGTGGAAATTTAAACAGTCAACTTGGCACTGTACGTACTTAGCAAGGCTAAGGTTTTAGGTTAAAGATAATGGATTTCATACAGTGTAGATGTTAAACGTAAACGTAGACGTAGTAATAAACGTTCTAAAACAGCAATTCAGTACCCAGTTGATATGATCCATATACCGAAATTATGTGGCAAAAATATAACACTTTGAATGCCGCATTTGGAACTGAACATTTCTGTCACAAAAAGAATGAATTTAGGCGTTTTACTGTTTACATACTCCAAATACAGTCGGACAGTTTGCGTTTTGAGGCATGACACAGATTAGCCAATGAGAAGAGACATTGTTTGCATACAGTCACATGCCAATTTTTGAAGGCTCCTTGTGAAATTACATGTAGATTCGTGTTTTATATATGCAATTACATACAATACACATAAAATATGCAGTAAAATGACAAGAAACAGCATAGGCCTGAATTTCTTTCTGGTTAAGCTGGCCACACTGCATGGAATCATATCTTGGCAAGTTAAATCATCCTAAATCTAGTTATCATTATGTCTAATATATAATCTAGTGTATTATATTCATCATTATTCCAAATAAGATGATCATATGATACATGGCATAAACCATATATATATATATATATATATATATATAAACCACACATATATGGTAGAATGTGAGAATATGCTTGATATAATTTTACTTGATAAAATCTAGATTACTAACAGCTGTCTAAAGATGAGACATTACACATTAGACATATTCACTCACTTTCCAGTAATCCATATGCTGACACAAACATATGCCTGTTTTACTGCCATGCTGGTCTATGCTGGGAAAGAACAGCCCTGCTGAGCTATCCTGAGTTATTTAAAGTCCAAATTGAACACAGCAAACTAAATACTAAGTAAATACTATAGTTATACTATAGACATATATAAGTATTTCAGACATTATTCTTTTTTTTTTTATTAAGGCTTTGAATATTTAATGCTGTTGAATTAGCTGCTGCTGAAGTCAACACTGTGTTCAACCAGAGTTCCTCAGCCCTCCAAAGGCTCATCTAAAAAACTTCACTCATGCTAATATAATAAAGAAACAGGCCTTAAGACTGTGTCAGGATTCCCCTGAGGAGCAATGACAAGGCCAAGTTGATGCAGAGTCCCTGGGAACCCCAGCTGAACCCCAGACATATAGTGATTTATCTCTGATGTATCATTCAGTCTCTAAAGACTTCTTAGACTGTCTTATTTTCCATGAGACTGGTTCCACTGTGGCCATATGACATCATCACAGTGTGATAATGGGCTCCTATCTCATTCATAAACACATATGTCTCCTCTTTGATCCATTTAAATCATCCAGCTAAAATGAAAGTACATTTCCAGGAGAAACTTCACAAAGAGTTCTCTGGTGAACAAACTATAATAATAATAATAATTATAATAATGATAATACAGTTATAATAATAATAACATTATTATTATTATTATTATTATTATTATTATTATTAAGCTTATATAAGCACAGAATAACACTGCCTGTACATAGTATGCAGAGCCGCAGCTGCATGTACAGCATCTGACATCTGGGGTCATTTTGTCCAACAGGTGGCACTCTGAGTTTTCTGACGAATTTAGGGAAAGTACCTTCTAATGTACTGGTCATGATCATGAAACATGTCACTCTTTCCCTCCAGAAGGAGAGAAGAGAGGGGGATTATGAGTGAACTTGTACTGTTATAGGAATAAACAAACAAACAGATAAATAAATAAATAAATAAATAAATAGATAAAACTGTTAAACGTTGAGGATGGGATGGGAAGCCTAAAACTGGGATCAAACTATTATCATGATCTTACATATGAGACTAGTAATGTACAGTAAGTATAGTTCAGTTCAATTCTGAATATGGGGTAGGGGTTCGGGTGGGGATTTATTTATTTATTTGGGGGGGGGGGGGCAATTAAGTAAATATAAATATAAATATAAATATACATATCAGATTTTTTTAGTTCTACAAAAAGAAAACCCGGTCCTGAATAAGCTGTACGTTATTCCTGTGTAATAAAGTCTTTAAGAAAATCTAATACTAGGTTTGCACACCGCAGCAACCTCAAGTTCATGATCATCTTCTCAGACCTGGAGATGTGGACCAGGAGCTGTTTTAAAAACAGAAGTGAAAAAGATCCAATACACCCACTTCATAAATAACATTAACTGTATTATCCAAAAGTTAGCTGAGACCTGGAGGGAGCTGCTGCTCTTTCTCTTTCTCCGGTTTTCATTCATCGACCTGCGGAAGAAAAAATAGTCCCTCTGTTTGAGTCGACACCCACTTCAGTCTTCTGTAGCTTCTTTCCTCCGGATTGAAATCATAATACGGGGTGTGAGTTCCTCCTAAAAGTGCGCTATTTTATTACCAGATGTGCTTCATGTCTACTTTTGGCCACTTTCCTTATGGTTTCCTTTAAAAAGTGTTTTAAATGTTAAAGGCAAGTTGATCTTTGGTGCAACACTGAGCCAGTGTGTTTACAGTGCTACTAAAGCAGGTGAGGAGTCTGATTAGAAACCTAGATGCCCTAAAGCACTTTTTAATTTAATGTAACGATTTTTATTATTTATCCTGAATGTAAAAGTAGTTCCAAAAGAATGGGCTAAAATCTGACGACAAAAGCGTACTATCGAGGATTTGCTAAAGTTTTTTTTCTTTTCATTTCTTTCTTTCTTTAGTTTGTGCCATACAAACTCAGTCTCCTCCTCAGTGCGGTTCAGGCCGGCCGGCGGAAGGATACATTCCTAAAAACGTCATCGCCGTCGTGCTGCGGCCATCGCCAAGCAAAAATGTCCGCCTAAGGGAAACTCGCAAGTTACATATTAAGTGGATATTTGCAAACAAGGAGGAGAAAAATATTAAACATAATCACGCAGATACCGAATTGGTTGTCTTTCGGAGGCGAATCGAGGAGAGCCACGCCGCCGCTGCCACGCCCGATCGCCCTAGTCGGATTTTAAACACCAGAAAGAGGTAAAATATTGCAGATTGTTGGAGGTTTTTTTCCAGAGAAGTTGGGATACAAGAAAAGACCGGAGCTGC
>JAMWET010006347.1:0-122500 GCA_024036415.1 Prochilodus magdalenae | reverse complement strand
GAAGCATGTTTTGATAGATGGATATAAGGCTGATTATCGAAATTCAAATCTTTATCGACAGAATTATTTCAGTGTCAGACTCCTCCACATTAGGGAACCAATAAGCATGCATGTTTCAGGATCTAGACTGTGTATGAATAGATTAGCGTAAACACTCTGCAATCTGTTGCAGTCAGTAAATAAAGTCAGACCTCGCATTCATTCCTGGTTCACGCCACGCCCACTTTCCATTTGTTACAAAAGAAGGTATTGATAAAGGTATTGCTGTACCCAGCTCTTATCTTTGATGTTATTTTGGGCCTTCTTGTTGGTTCAGTGGCATTTCTGTCTTTCGTGACGTCTGCTGTGTATTTTTAAAGTAAGGATGTCTTTTCATGCTTTGCTGTTGGAACCTGCAGCTGAATTTGAGGAAGAAGCTAAGCTGATGTGATGAAGTCCTTTTGCTGTATACACACTAATTCAATAGAGCATGGTATTTCTGATTATCACATGACCCAAATGGCAATGAGCACACACTGTCTGATTTGCAAAATAGGACGCTTTGAGCAGAGCAGGCTCTGTTTTTCAGTTTTTTCTCTCGTCCTAGTCAGATGAAGAAACACACCACTTGTGATTGACTTAGACACTTTAGGCTTTGGCCTCTGTAGACAGACATGTACAAACAGAATCGGGAGATTTTTGCTCTATACGGGTGCTGTTATTTTTATATTTTCATGTAAATTGTGTGAGATGAGTAAGTTCATTCATGCTGCATATGAGCGTTAATATCATGGCATAGTTATGGCTCTTGCTAAATGGCCAGTTGCCCCTTACTTTCATTTTAGAGCTTTATTTTATCCGTATTATATAATTGGACTTTGTTTTATTTATTTGATAATTTGAAAAGCCCTGGAAATGTCTTACTGTGTGTTATGTGTTCATCCCACATAGTGTGTTGGGTTGAACGACTGGTCTGTTTAAATTTGCGTTTTTGATTTTTCAGATTTAGATGTTCGGATTTCACCTGACTGCGTGAGGAGCTGGGTGTAAACGTGCCCAGGACACGTTGTGATCGGACTATGACTGGATCACTCAAACCACATTCGGAGGTGGTCAGTGGATCTTGACCACATTTAACTCTGAAACTGAATGCTTTATCGTTATCAATACAGCTGTGTCAGTGGATATGTGTCTGCTGAGCGCAGACTAGCTTGGTGGGGGAGTAAACAGTTAAATGAAAGATGAAGGATGCATGAGGCCCCGAATCAAGAGCCCTCTTGCACTCTGTGTAGATAAGTGTCCAAGCCTAGCTCGTACTGGGTTAAAAATATGATCCTTCTATATTAGAACATTGTGCTTTTCTGTTGAATGTCCTAATAAAAATGGAAATGTCAATGTATTGTAGCTTGTTTACAGTGATGTATGATGATATCTGAAAAATGTCGGTATCGCATGGTTTGACTGACATTTAAATCAATACTTAATGTATGTATAATGAACATAACGTTTGGGTGATTGAGTTACTGTGCTAGAATATCTCTATAGTGCTCATTTGTACTGTATTTGTGAACCTGCAGAAATAAACGTTACATCTCATGTATTTAGAAGTTGATGTATGTATCTGCTACAGTATATACAAATACACTCATGAAAATGATTGGCTGCCAGCCCCACATTGCCCATATTGGTACACCCTTATGTTTTCAGGTGACCCTTATGTTTGTTTGATTGGAAAATGTATGGCGCTGAGACACTGTATTATCGTGTAGGGCTAAACTGCAGGGTTTGTATCTTGTCCCTGTGCGTTGGTGTGTCTTCTTTACAATTTGTGCCATAAAAAGTGGCACAAGTCTTAATGGGGAATTCCACTAAATCTTCCAAATTTCTGAGTAATTAACTGGTTTGGCTGCCAAGAAAGTAGATCATAGAGGTTTAATGTAAAATGCTTTGCTCTACGGTAACATACAAACTAAGAATTTATTGGTCATAGTGGTTTTGAAGCCTCTTTGGTGCTTGATGGATCGTTTCACATTTTAGGTTTAAAGGAGAAGAGTTTGGCCTACAACACATTTCTCCAGTGTATGCATGGAGGACGGGGACATGCAGTGGGTTGTACTGCAACGTAATCCCCAAACAGCATTTTTCATATCATTTATTAGTTTTTTTTTAGCTTTATCAGGATTACATATTCGAGCTTGGCTATACTACTTCCCCTAGTGGTTTTGGATAGTAAATTAGATGACCATATTTGCGCTGTAGACATACTGACCACTGGTTCCTATCACCAGCATTGTAAATAAATCTGGGTCCGTAAGTTTCTCCACAGTGAGCCACCACACATCAAACTACTCTGAATGACTGTTTACATTGCCATGTCTGAATTACGTGGGGGAAAAAATCAGCGTTATACTCACTAAAACTGAACTTAGGATCTCCGCAGATGTCGTAAAGTAAAATCACGGGAGGGTATTTTTGTCTGTGTTAGAAAACGTATGCGGCCCTCGAGTTGTTAGCTGCATTTGTGCTCTATCTAATTTGTGTGGTTTATGTTCACCTTTTATAAAGAGTAAGGCCTGTTAGAGAGCTGTGCGATCTTGCTGCCCCGGGCTCGTCCACAGGTCAGTGTGGCATGTCTCACCTACGTAATGACAAAGTTCTCTTTTGTCTCCTTCGCCACGGTTATTCCACACATCCTAGCTACTGTGTATAACACAGACATGTGCTGCCGTGTAGAGATGAATATGCTGTGCTTTACTGGAAATGGGTGCTTTAGAGACCTACCAAGATGCAGTTAAGACAATAGTGGAATAAAGCCATGAATATATCTGAGTATGCTCTTTTTCTCCAAAGACAATGCCTGTGTTACACTGGGTTTGTTATGCTGCAGTGTAATGCTGTTGATTGTAGACTAGTGAACGCCCTCAGTGAACGACTAAGGTGCCCTCTACTGATGTGTGTTGCACTACAGATTACAAATTAAAGGCACAGAAGTGTTACAGAGAGCAACGTCAGCAGTTATATTGTTTTTAACAAGTGCAGGTAATACTGTATTGTATAATAATATCGTATTGAGTCAAATCTGTAAGCAAAGGTTTTCTAACCTCTTTATTATTGTACTGTTGAGCTTCCAAGTGCATCATATGCCTTAAAAAGTGAATTCCAGATTTTTCAAAACTTTCCGTAATTAAATGGTTAAGATCTTGGTGTGAAATGCTCCATTCCAGAGAGACTTGCTGAATCAGAATTGTTCGTAGTGGTGGTGATAGGAACCAGATGTCCATCTCTAAAATCTCCCTCACAGAAGGTTATGATATTATATGGCTGTGATAGTTTTAGAAAGGTTTGGGCTTGAAATCTGTTAAAGCCAACCATATTTTTTCAGCATTATTTTACTATCATTGTTACATAGAAAAAATCAGGATGGGTGTAGGTTCACTGGTACATTTGGGCGGTAAGTAAAGTGGTCATGTTTGCGCAATAGTAATCACCTCCCCTGTTCCAGTGAATACAGTTTATTAACATGGTAAAGTAGCATTTTGTGGAGAGGTTTAACTAGCCTATCCTATCAGCGAATGCAGTTGGTATAGATATCGCTATTGTGAACAGGACTTGTGGTTCAGGATGGAGTAGTTTTTGTTTGTAACTGTTGAATGGTGAAGTTCCTTGTTCCTTGTTGGCGCTGCATTAGTGAGGTAAATTGATCTACTGTCATCACATACCTTAATGAAAAAATGACTTATTATTAAGGGTGGGATTCATCAAAGCCACCACAATATGATGTTATTATGATACTTAAGTCACATTATTGTGATTTTGTAATATACTGTTGGTGTGATGACATGTATTGCGCTATATTGTGGTTCATGACTTTTTTCCCCGAATGCAAATTATGTCTTCACTGGAAGACTTTATACTATTATAGCCACATAGGAATCCACACAGGTTATTTTCTTGGTTATCTTCCGTTTCTTGAAACCTGTACTGGGCAAATAATGTTCGTATCAGTCAGAGCCTGGTAGAAACTAATTGGTACAGTGACCGGTATAGCGGTGTTATAGCTTGTCCTGTGCAGGTACTAGAAACAATTAGGAAGCTGGTGTGGCAGTGTGTAGGTTTTTTACTGGAGACCCTGCTGCACCTTTGTATTACCGTAGTTCAGAGATGATGATTAAATAAGTAAAACTGTGGATTTTTTCCAGTCACCCATCACATTTGTCAGCAGAGGTTTGCTCTGAATGTTCGTTTGATACCTGGAGGCTGGAACTCAGAGTCGTCTCCGCTCGCATTGTCTGTGGATTAGAAAACAGTGTCATCTGCTGATTAATTATTAATGAGGGATTGGAAAGAATCGGAAACGATTAGTATTCACAATTTCATTCAGCTCCAGTATCTTTCTCTGGGAAAAAAGGAAAAGTCTCAGAACTCAGAGAAGTGAACGTCTTGAAGTTTTAAGATAATTTCTGGCATGAAAATAAAACTGCTTTGCAGCGCAGCACAATGAACAGAGATATAAAAGGTGACAAAGACTGTACTTGAGCAAAGCTTATCATCAAAGGCTTTTCAGAGGATTTACAGTTTCATGTTTCTTTTTTTCTTTCTTTAAAACAACGCATAAGTCTCTCTCATTTAAGCACGCATTTATTTCAAACTGGATTATTATTTCAAACATTTTTTCAACATCTAAAACCACCAAACTGTGGCTTTCAGCAGTTTCTGTTAGGAGAAGGGGGGGAAAAAAAAGAAAACTGACTCAATACTGTTTTGTGCTCCGGAAGCCATTGTCTCCTGAGACACCCTTAGCTTGTGTCTACGTTTCGCTGACTTCATATCTCTAAAATATGTTATTGTGTAGTGCATATTTATTTAAATCCACTTAACAAACCCAAGTCTGATGCTGAACTCTGCAAACTTTTAATAGTTAACAGATTCAGAGTGTCAGGAGAAGTTTAGCACGCATACATTTCAGTACATATTCTGGGAAAATTGCATTTAATTTTTAAACGTTGTTTTTCTGAGCAGTAAACATTTTTTAAAACTTAAGATGTTTACTCAAATATATAAATATTATAATCAGTACAGTTAACATTAAAATACAATTAGTCCTGAATGTATGTATGCCAGTGTGTTCATAAAACCATTTAGGCCAGTAGCACTTGTAGTTATTATTGAATACCTGATTTGGTTCAGTACTTTTATTATCTAAAAGCTTAAAGTGTACTGGTGATGGCATTACTTACATCCATGTGACTGCTGAGAGCATTCAGGAGAGATCTGCAACCAAACTTCTTACATGGTGTCAATTACTCTCCTGAAATTCATGATACTTTTTGATGTGGTTACTTTTATTATATTATATATGTAAGTGTATATGTGTAGGTGTAGGTGTAAGCCTGTCTGATCCTTTTATGTTTTGTTGGAAGTGGAAATAAGTTAACACATTTAAAAGAAAATGAGTTAATACACTAAAATATGGCTTCTATCTGCTAATTTTAATGCACAAGATTAACATACAAAATGACCGTATGAGCAGGCCACACTTTTTGTTGAAATGCCCCCACGTTTACAGTAATTGTATAGAAGTGTCTTTTCTGTGGATAATATGCTGACTTATTTTTACTTTGAAAATCAACAAAACTTCTGCTTAGACAGTTTTAAACAAGTTGCCTGCATTACGGAGTGGTTTACTTGTGTGGAGAAATGTATCGCTTCTCTTGGTAGAACTGAATTGACCTCTGTATTTAAGCACATGTATTGGGCAGAGTTGGTAGAAACCCCCATGTTAGATATCCTTAAAGCCGCAGTTAGGTTTGTGAGGGGGCTCTGTGCTCTCTGTGTGTATTTTTAGCTAAACTGGCGCTCGCTCTGTGAACCGCTGGGCCACGCGCTGCGTGCAAGATTCTGTCTAAGCACTGCTTCCTCTGGCGAACGACTTCTGTCATGGCCAAGAGAATTTTTGGGGTGAGGTTCTGGACATGGCATTTCTGTGTCACAGGGCACGGACTGGCTCTGTAGCTGTGGTGGGTCTTTGTGTTGTTATAGGGAGTTCTGACTGTAGGTTGTGTTTTTTTTTTTTTTTTTCCTTTTACAGATTTTTACAACAGGCTTTAAAAGATGTCACAGTGACATGTTCAGGTCTGATTGGCACTTGATTAAATAATTTAAATTTAATCACAAGTATTTTGAATGAGAACCCACAACAAGTTAACAAGTTACGCTTCAGTGGGTTTATAGGCTCAGTTAGCATTGACTGTGGCACTGAATGTGAATGTGAATATATATATATGTATACTCACATATGTATGTATCACCCCTCTGTAATGTCTATATATGACACTAAGTGCAAAGACCCTGAATGGTTTTAAGTTTATTGTTTTTTTTCCTGATGTCACAAAAATCAAAACATTTTCATGGCTCTCTGCAATATAACAGTGTATTATTCCTACATGAACCACATTTTTAAAAAGCTGAGTGTTTGTTTATATGTACAGGCTATGAGCGTTTAGACGTGTTGCCAACATGTTGGTGGTGTGATATCATCATACAGGCATTACGGTTCAGTATATTATGTGGTATTGTTATGCTGTAAGCAAGGCAATTATATTCAGGATTAATCCAATTGTAGGAAAAGGTACAGAATAAAAACGCTAAAGAATCAGTACAGTATCACAAAACATAGTATTGCGATACTCAGGTGTATAAATAGATAGGGCCAGTGCAATATCTACTATTTAATGTTCACGTTATTCATAAATATGTATAAAGTGTAGCTAGAACAGGGTGAGAACTACAGAGGATAAACACTAAAGAGTACAGGATGAATTAACTATGTATTATAACTGCAGTAAAATGCAGATATTTTAGACAGTGCTTGGGCTTCAGCTAAACATTATAATCCCCAGTTAAACAAATATATCAAACGTTAATGCTTATCTGCTCAGACTAATTTCTGTTTGTGCATTCCTAAAGAGATTGATGGTATGATTAATATCCCGAATGGTGAGGCAAAGCAATGTGTCTTTCTAGGGCTGTTTGTTTGTATATGGAGACATGCCCTTATTTCCCCTCACTCTTATCTGAGTTATACTTTAAAGCTGCTGTGTACATTTAGATGGTTCTCTAAACACGATTTCCTCATGGAGGTCCTTATTCTGAAGTATATGTCTGTTTTGACCCAAAGTGGCCTTTTATTGACCTGAATCCTGTAATTACTTCCATGCTGTCAGTGCTTAGGTGACACGCTAACGGATCATGTCATGTCTCGAGGTGATCAGTGGGGGCGGGGAGGTAGGGGAGAAAAAAGAAAGCTAGTAAACCAGAAAAATGTTCTCGGTTGGTTCAGAATAGGGTTTAGATTTCTAGAAGTATTTGAGGGATACCATCTCTGTAACAACATTAAAGATTGGATAATGATAGCTATTTTGGGTCGATGGCTCCAACAAAGTCTCTAGCAGCGCCACGCTTGATGAGCCATCAGAGCGGTTTCATCTGGGGGAGGGGAAGCTGAAACTGAGGCAGATGAAGATGCGAGTTTTCTGCTCCGCTCTGCCAAATCACAGAATCCATGTTGACATGAACGTATGTATCTACCAGCGCCGGAGCCTCAGGACGAATGGTAATCAGTGCCGTAGTTCCGCTGATGCTGCGAGCCTCGACAGCACGTTTTATGACGCCCACCCACTTTCCTGCTCCTCAGACCGTTAGAGCGTCCTCAGTAGACGTGAGCTTCCTCACATTAACTACTGTAATGGCCTATTTGCAGGCCATTCTGCATGAAGGCTTCGGTTTCATATAGGACTGTCAGGACTACTCGATTAAATGTGTTTTTGATGATTTATACAATAGAATCATAAGGCAATGATTATTTGGCAGGTTGCATAAATATAATATGTATTTTAATTCTCTTAAAGTCTGGAGGACACATCTATTTATATGCAGACCTACGCCTGCAGTGTATTTTATTCATTAAATTACACTTACATTTACAGCATTTAGCTGACGCTCTTATCCAGAGCGACTTACAAGGTTCATCATATTACAGGTAGGCCAGTGTAGTGTTGGGAGTCTTGCCCAAGGACTCTTATTGGTGTAGCACAGTATAGTTACTCAGACCGGGATTCAAACCCCAGTCTCCCATGTGTGGTGGTGGCTCCCCTGGTGGCTAGTGGTATTATATGCTGAGCACCAACCAATCTTCAGTGTTTTACAAAATGCACTTCACTAAATCCGGTTTACAGGCGTAGTTCGACTCTGTGTTCTTTAAGTACTGACTATATCCATAGAAATAGATATTGTGGCAAAACTTACCAGGATGATGGTAAATACTTCAGTCCAGTATTTTTGTCGTTGTCCAGACCTAGGTTTATTTATGCTTTGGCTTTTTGTACTAACTGTGATTAGTGGTGCCCAATTAAAATTCCTACCGCGTTTAATCATAACCGTTATTCTGTTGGCACACATAAGCACAGATAACATGACTTACAATGGGAAAACCATGATAATGTTAGCAGGTTTAGCAAGCTCAGAGCTTTTAGAGTTTTAGAGTCAAGGGTGTACAGTTCTTGAATCACCTCCAGTTGTCTGCTTGTAGGCACAAGTGTATGGGGTGCATTTGAGACAACTGACTTTTGATAAAGTTGGCTTCTTGATCAAAATTCCTGTCCCACACGGTGCAGTAGTTACATTTAAGAAAGTTTAGATGTACCAAAATGTGGAACATCAAAAGATTTGTTTTGTTTTTGCCACTTCTCCAAATTTGGTTAAATCTTTAGTTAATTAGCCACAAAGTTTACAATAACCACTCTTTGTAGGACTTGGGGATTTAAAGGCCTCTTTAGTGGAAATATGTAATTGCATGAAATGTGCTAAAGAACATTTTGTCATTGGTTGTTCTTCGGACCCCCACCAAGGGGTGAATGTGTAGCCTGGGTTAAAAGAGAGTTCACCGAGAACTCTGGAAAAACTTGGTGAAGGACATGTCTTCTGAGAATGTGAGTGAATTATCTGCTGCAGTCATTATATCTGTATAAGTATTTAAATTTTACATTTGAGATCAAAACATTAAGTCAGAATGATGAGTTTTAATCCATAACTGTAACTTTGTAGACCTTCATATATATTACAGTATAAACAGTCAGAAATGTAATTATTAATTATGTGTGAGGCAGGTTCTTGGCTGTACTCACTCTTGATTACTCCAAATCCACTATAATCGATAGCGAAGGCCCTGCTTTCAAACACCTGTTACAGCCAGCGAAATGCAGGTCAGCGAAATGTGTCAATTGCTGTTTAATTTCAGAGCGACTTTCCCAAACAAGTTTTTGAAAACCCTTTGACTTGCTAATCCCAGCACGAGGCGCACGGCTGCACGGAGGCCAGATCATCTCCCTTTTTTTTTTTTTTTTTTTAACAAGAGATGGACCGTCCACTGCATTCCAATTTCATTACATGTCTGACCCATAAGTCCCTCTGTATGTGGAAACAAGATTAAGGTCCTGTGAGCTTAAATCATACCTCAGAATTGAATTTGAGAGCACTCGCCGGGGAATAGGCACTGAAATGTTTGTCAGACACATCCGTAACAGCTCTCGGGCTGGCAGCAGTCCTCAGACCAGAGGTTATTTCCCCATCTCATGCACACGGGCTAATGTGAGTGCAGGTCATTGTAGATTAGTTTTATTTGTATTGTGTTTCGCTCCACTCCATGTCTACTTTAAATGATGGGTAGCGCTCTTGAATGAGGTCGGGGGGTCAGTGCAGGGAGTGTATGTTTGTGAGGCTGAGGTCAGATTCTCCCCCAAGGGAAACTGAATTATTGTGATTTAGGGCCACTGTCACAACTCAGCCTTAACTAAGACATAGAACAAGAACAGCGTTGGCTTACTCAGCGCTACCTACTAATTACTGCTCCACTATATAAGGTCTCTCTGAGATACTGAGGGTTTTGGCCTCTAATGACCACAAGCATAAGCGAACAAGAGTGCAACCGCTTAAGTGGATTGGAGTTAACAGTAGCCTAGTTGGCTATATTCAGTGGTAGAATTCATGACTGTTATGTAATTATGTTGTTGTATTATGTCAGTATATGTAGCTTCTCTTATTTATGATTTATGAAGTGCAGTAAAGTGGGCGGGTCTGATGTTAAGCGTGCACACTTTCTCAAATGACTAGGCTTTTTATCTAATGGGCTCAGATTTTAGAGGTTGCCATGTTATAGGGTGATGTGGTAGGTATTGTAAAAGTGCTATTATCTTTTATTTATCTGAGCCAAATCAACACATCCAGTTTATTAATAGAGCTCTGTAACGACAAGACACTTCAGAGACACATATATTGATAATCTTATTATACGTTATTGTGTCTTCAGTGTGTGTGAATGTATGCTGTGCAAATGGTCACAGGGCACATATTCAAATTCTCCTATGTATTGTTAATAATAATAGTCGCAGTAATGATAATAATAGTAGTAATAATAGGAATAAAAACTTCTTTATTTATTGGGTATAAAATACATGCTTTGTATAAAATATAACAGGAAGAAAGTAAAATAAAGTGGAATTTAAAATATTCGAAATTCTGATCATTTTAGAGGGCGTTGTGGAACATACTCAGTTGATCAAATTAAAATTTGACATGTAGACGGGTGCTAGCCTATTAGTGGCCTTAATAGCAAATAAAAAAACTTTAAAATGTATTCTGTACTGAACAGGAAGCCTGGGAAGTGCTGGTAACATGGTATTATGGTCATTTTTTCGTGTTAGGGTTAGAGCTCTTGCTGTTGCCAGATAATTTGGCCTCACGTGATGATATGAACAGGCCTGAGCAGTGTTTCCAAGATGGTTTGTAATGCTGTTTTGGTTTTATTTTAAGTGTAAGGTTTAACGCAGACACTGGAGTGAAGGATAACACCCAGACCTCATACGGACGATTAAATGTATGCTGCCAAACTCACTGGTTTAATTACAATTTATGCTTTGTGTGGAGCAGATCCTGAACGATTACACAGTATGTGACACTGAATAAAAAAGAATATTGCTGTACTTTGTAAAAGATGCTTCAGATGTTATTAAGGTTGTACTACAAAGCTTCATCATACAAACCAGACCTAGCTTCTTCTGGTAAGACCATTTCCTGATCTCCAAAAGGACTATTGCATTTGACAAAGACTATATTTCACTAAGCAAATGACACACGTTCCAGTAGCCAAGTTACCCACTGGTAGGGCAGAAACTAAAAATGAACATTGTGTGACCGTTATACTGGAATACAGGTATACGTGGTATATAACCCATTAGCAGTGAAGCCTTAGCCAGTGGCTTTCAGCTGGGAATAAGAAGTGAGACGGGCACTGAAGGAGGAATAATGTCCCTTTTTGATCTTGCTGCGTCCCTGTGGGTGTGGGGGATCCAGTCTGGAGAAGCGTGGTGGAGACTGAGCATGCCTGATTTTTAGCCACAGTCGATTAGCCTGCTCAGCTTTATCCTTCACACCTTTAAAAATGAAAGTTACTGTATGTCCTTTTACAATAGCATTTCAAAAGTCACAGTACAGGTTTTCCTTTACAGGATTTGGGAGAAATTATTATTATTTTTAATTACAGGTTATCTTAAGTGATTATTTGTGGAACATGAACACTTGTTTCCAAATGATACAATTAATGAAACATTTCAGCAAAATATCATTTATTTACACCATTACAGTTCCAGTACAAAAAGGTGTATTAACGTTAACCTTTTTATGCTAGTCACAATCGTTATAGACTTTATTAAGACTTCGATGAAGTAAAGTGTTTGGTATAGTGTTAACAATAGTATGGGAACAACAGATGGGAACATTGACAGACCCATTGACAGCATTATATTTTAGTTTTTACTTGTATTTTGTATAAGTATATTAGGCTGCATTTTGAGCACCTCTGAATATTGGAGTGGGAGATGTTCCCCTCAGTATATTGTATATTGTTATTATTGCTCAGTACCTAACCATGCTACATTAAATAGTTCAGAGAGATCACATTTATCCAATTTTCCTTGTAGCCCAAATGTAGTCGATCAGAAAGACATGTTTAGAGTCCAGTAAGGCTAATGTTGCTGACAAACAGTGAAACTCATCATCCAAATAGCTGAAATAGTTTGGAAAAATACATTCCCAGAACTTGTTTGACCCTGTGTAAACTGCCTCCAGGTTTTCATTAAGGTCGCACAGTGACAGTGTGGTCTTGCTGTATTGCTGCATCTCATTACGGGGCTGTGACTTTCAAAAGTTTGTTCTTTCATTTGGTTGAAATCTGCACCGGTGTGCGCTGTGCACAGGTATAGGTCTTGTTTTATTTGGTTAATATAAAATATTCTCTCTCTATTTTCGCTCAAAAGCTGCCTACTTTAACTCTCGCTCACTGTTCACATTCCTCAGATGCCCCTCGGCTGGTCGGGGGTCAGGTTTTATGATGCTTCTGTAGTTCTGAATCCTCTATAGGCCATATTATTTAGTGCTAGCTGTGGAGGAAGACCCCTCTACAGACCTCTGTTCCTAAGGACGCTGCAAAGGAGACACTCTACTGAACAACCTTATAATGAGACACAGTATGACTTGCTGTGAACGGTGAGTATAAAATGAAAAGCCTGTAGCAGTTAGGGTCATGTGCCATATTACGGTGTTAAAGCTTTTGTAGTTCTCTTTGTGCAACTGTAGACTTTAGCTGTGTGTTATATGGCTCTTTAGGCCTTAACCAGTATCTGTGTACCCACACATCGTATTTGCAAAAATGGTTCTATAAAGAACCCCTCAGGTGTTCCACCAAAAGTCAGACAAAACTGGCAAAGTGAAGGATGTAGGTCTGTTATGCATTTTGTAGGTGTTATCAGCCATATGTACAAAAGCGGTTCTTTGATAATAGTTGCTTCTTTACATTGTTGCATTATTAAGCATCTGAGCGTACAATCCTTGCGTCATTGGGAAGAATATTATTTGCCAGAACGTTTTGACAACGTGACGATAATTGTGTAAAAGTGTCCGATATTGTGATGTTTGCTGTGTTTATATTTGCTGTTCGCAAAAGGGTCTTTCCTCTTTGACCTCAAACATTTTAATGAGTAATCCTGCCCTTTGGTGTGTACACACCTGTGTGTAGCTGTGAGGGGTGACTCTGCCTGTTCTGCTCAGGCAGCCGCTACGTGTTAGTGGACAGGTCAGAGAGTGTTCTTGGCCTCCTTGTTGTGTGGGAGCCGCGTTTCTGGTATATATGCTGTTGAGGTTGTGGGAGGTTTACGTGCAGTCTGAGGCTTACTCTCATCTTCTTTGTTTATTAAGCAGGCTCTCTCTGCCAGCTCGCCTGTTTGTGTTTCCTCCCTGGAAAAGTTTCCTTGCTGTGGGATTATAAAGCCGGTTTGATAACAGCGTTTCTCGGCCCAGCCACGCAGGTGTTGAAGAGGTCCGGAATAAGATGGCACACTGTGCAGACTCTCACTCGGCCAATAAACGCGGTTTGTCGTGGTTAAAGAACACGGTGATGGTGTGTACTCCTTTCAGACGCGTGCACATATGAGCACTTGCTAAGCCCCAGGCACTACTGCTGGGATTGCGCGACAGCCTGAGTGCGGAATAGAGCGTGACCCGAGGCCTGATACTTTTATCAGGATTTCCATTTTAGATACAGAAAATGCTGATGAGGAGAAGCCATTGTAGTGAGGACTCTAATCCTCAGCAGTGGCCAACTCAGCCTGTCCTATGTATAGATTTATTCGCCACCGCATTTGCACTTAACTTGCTCTGGTATTTTTAGGCAGGATCTGAATTTCCCCCCTCCTTCCTCTTACTCTTCTCCGCAGTGGTGCAAAATACCAATCAAATTGAAGTTGAATCTCTTCTCTTGAAAAAGACTTGAGGATTAGTGTGTACCACTGATTTGTTCCTGGTTTTAATTTGTCTTTTGAAGGATTTAAAGTAATAAATTAAAGACGATTGGCTGCGGCTAAAGCTTTTGTAAAGCTTTCCGCTTTGAATTCGCAGAGCCTCACGTTTGTTTGTTACCATGGTAATTACTGTAACGAAGAGAGGGATTTTTTTTTCTATTTGTTGAGGCTTTAGTGCTTATTGACAGGCGGATGCATCCTGTACAAAATGATGTATGTTAAAGGGGAACTCTGCAAAGTGCTCAGAATTTCTCAGTAATTAAGCGGTGACCATTTGTTGTTGCAATGGCAGAGAATGCTGAAATAGTCCATTGTAGAGGAGCTTTGCCTAGTCTGAATCATAGCAGCAGTGGTGGGAACCAGACATCTATATTGTTTAAAGCCTGTACAAGCTTCCCCACCAAAAGCTATTGCTCAAAGTGGTCATAGATACCCTGCCTGATGCCGGAGAGTTTTTTTTGGCTGCAAGGTGTTAAAAGGGAATATACATATCTTTTTCATTTGTTACATTCTGCCTACTTTCGATGGCAGCAGCACGTAGCTCATGAAGGACTAATTGGGGATGGATCCATCCTTGCAGGTCAGGTACACTTAAACATACTGATTGTCTCCCCTGGAGAGGATGGGACCTTACAGCAAGACCATGAGACATATGAGACGGCTAGAAATTTCTGACATTGGTTGGAAGAACATGACCAAGGCTTCAAAGTACAACCCAGGTCCCCTAATTCCCCAGACTTGAACCCTGTGCAGTATCTTTGGGACCACCTTGATTGTCTAGATTGCTCTATGGATTCTCACCTACGCGCTCTTCAGCAGCTGTGGGATGCACTGCAGTCAGCATGCCAGGATCTTTATTGAGTCACTCCCAGCCTGTCTAGCTGCTGACGGGTACGCTGGATATTAGCTGATGATCATAGTAATGTGACTCGACTGTGTATGTGTGCTGAAAGGCGGGCTGTATGTAATTATGTCTGTATTTGTGTTGTAGACCTCCACTGTAAAGTAATGAGTTGAAAAGTTCCTCTATAATGAACCATTTCTCTCTGAGTGACTTTGTTTACACCTCATCGACGGATTGAGTTAGGCAGATATTTTAAAAGATTGGTATTCACCTTTATATACTTCTTCATATATAGTTACAGAGCAATTCCATATTTCAGGTCTTTGCTTACCACAGGCTATTAGTCATAATAGTACACAGACCTGTTTGTGTTCACTTGAATGTCTTTCTGATAGGAATACGAGGGAAATGTTCTTGGCACTAGCGAGAGCCTTTCTCTTTACTTAGTGATAAAGCCTTCGGTGTGTTCTCCCGTGCTTAGGGCCAGAGAGAGTTGATCGATATAATGCTAGCTTGTGTTATTCAGCTTGTGTCATCCTGGCTCCTCTTCAGCCCGTGACAGATGGGATCTCCGAGGGTAGTGGTCATAAGCTCTGATTGGCTATCAGTCAGTTTATTGCATCATTAATATGAACCTATATTTTTTCCCCCTTTTCTTCTCTATTCTTGATGCTAAGTACTTGGTTCCCTCGACTCTGCTGTGACATAAAGAGGGATATGCAGCGGTGGTTGGTTTTGTGTAAAAGGATGAGCCTTTTCACTCGTTTTGGCAGAGCTGTCTGTCAGGCTTTTGGCTTCACCACACCCCCGCTGCCCTGCCAACCCCATCCGGACCCTCGGCTCATCCAGCATGCTGTCCGGCGGGAGGCAGGAGGAGGATGACGTCCGAGCAACCCTCTGAGTTGGCTCATTACAACTCTCGTGGCAAGACTAGGAGGCTTTCGTGCACTGCAGTGTTTTATTATTATCGCAGAGAATATGCCCCCACTGCTAGTCATGCAGCGCACTTGTGCATTAAAGGAATACTCCAGCATTTTTCAGCTTAATCTCTATCTGACGTGCTCGATTACCACAGGCAATGAGTTCACTGCTTTTCCCTGCACTTAGAAAAGAGCAGTTTTATTATACACCATAGAACAGATTTCTGATTCAATGGCTTTTCTCTTCATTGGGTTTTTATAAATGATAATAGTATGTCATGCAGTGTCAGAAACCACTTAAGCAAGTGTATTAGAGATTACTTAACAAGTCCACATAGCTGGAGGGAGGTCTGTGAGGATTTAAGCATGCGGTTTGCGTAGTGCTGATCTGGTGGCTATCAACGTCCTTGTTAGTTGCTTTAGCCTTGCAGTAGTAGTGGTCCAGTACAAAAGTCGAAATTCTTTAAAAGGTCTTTGCAAAAGGTTTTATCCTTTATGTATGTAACCTTTGTATGCCAGAGTGCCCGAAATATCCACAGGACAAGGAGTGAACTGCACCAAGGTTTATCCTGTTTAGCTGAATGAGTCAGGAATGTTTCAGGCTTTTTTCGGTAAAAGAGAGGGCAAAAACCCCCTCAGAAATCCAACATCTTTCACAGAAGTCCTACACTGGAAGTCCTACCATTATTATGAGTGAACAGTAGTGAGAATTCTGTACAAAACTGTGTTGTCTTGGGATTAGACTTGCTGTGCTTCTGGTCTGCTGCATTGGATGAGGACAAAGCCTCAGGGACTGCTCCTTACACCCAGCTGAGAATGCACTGATTTTTAAATATACTAATTCTTTATGTTCTAGATGTGTGACACACGTAAATGTAAAGGCTCTTTGATGGTCAGTATTAAATATGGATATGGATTCAGATAGAATCTTCTGTACACACTCTGGATTCAGTTTGTCTGTATTTGTGCACATTCCCTGAAAGTGTATGGATATGGACAGTTTGGGGTATTACCTCAGGAAATCATGGGGGTAGTTTAGCCAAAACCTCAAGTGAGAAGTTATTGGTCATTATTCTATGTTGCCTTCTTCATAGTAGGACTTTGAACTAGATCTAGTCGATGTATCTCTTAACATCTATGCCAAAGTACAGGAAGCGTGAAACTGTGGACATAGACGGTTACAGTGTTTGAAACAGACATATTCATTTTCACGTAAAGACAGCAAAAATGAGCCATAAGCTTAAGTGTCTGGGAGGTATGTTTGATGCACATGGCGTCAGATCTTCAAATGTGATAACATTTAGCGCCAGCTTTGCAGGCTAGAACAGCTGCTGTGTACTTGTGCGTCATATCTGTTTATGGTTTGGTTCTGTTTTTCTGTTTAGCACATTAAAAAGTTTTTCAGTTTACTTCAGCTGGTTAATATTGCAATGTCATAAAATAATAAGATTTACTTAGGCATCAAAAATGGTTTTATTTGATGAAAAAGAAATGAAACTAAACCATACGATATGTATATCATATATATACATAACTGGTTCTTAACATAAGTTCTTTACATTATCACTGCACCGCCCACTTGCTGCCTCGCAGCTTGGCTGATGAACAGGTCTTGGCTGATGAACTACGTGTGGGGTAAGGCAGGAAACTGTATAAATTAGATTTCGGGAGCCGTCGCTGATGGGTGCTTGCTTGTGTACATGCATAAATGTATATGCGTGTGCGCTCGCATATTTGTATAAAGTCCATTGATATGCGCTGGCGTGCCCGTATGTCAGGGGGGATAGATGGAGAGCTTTGAGAGCGAGCTCGTTTTTGTTTGCTGTTGCGCTCATGCCGGCTGATGAGCGATGCGATACCAGCGTTGGAGCAGTCATAAGACACAGCTCTGATTAAACCCTACTAATGAGCAGCTCAATAAAAATAAATCCTCCTGATGCAATAAACGCTGCCTTGATTGCAAGCACCCAGGGGTGTGATAGCGTAATCCTTTTGTGCTCGGCACGCTGAAAGCACAAAACGTTCGGCACGCGTCGCATGCATAAGAAGATGCATCTCTTACTTATTTGCATGTTTGTCTGATGAAGTAACAGGATGCATTGATTATTGAGCTCTGTTGGTTTTAGCATTTGTGTGGTTAAAAACACCAGGGTTTTGATTTGTGATGGAATTTCTGAGAAATGATGCCTTCGTTTGAAACCGAACTCTGTTCTGAATATGATTATGTGTTTGAGTTAGGGGTGGACGATGTGATGCATTGCTGTTAGGAGGGTATAATGGTCATATTGTTAAAGCCTTTTTTGCCTAATTCAAAGCTCACACTGTGTGGGTTAAGTGAACACATGGAACACATTAGAATGTTTAAAGAACTTTCTGTTAAATTTGCCATATAAATAACATTTATTTGCTCTTGAATGGGCCCGACTGGCATTTACATTCGTAAAACGAGAGATCATTTGCTTGTTAACATGAACCAAAGAGTTCAAAAGGGAATGTCTATAGTAATATGCTGGACTAGTACAGATCACTAGGCACTGACTGATATATTGGCCAATAATATGACATTAAAGACTTTCTGAGTTTCTGTTGTTTGAGCCTAAGAAGCTACACAGTGTAATATTTGGGGGTTTGAAGATTCTTCCCTAATTGGAAGAATCTGATTGCGAATGTGTTGAGGGATATATATATTTTTTTCTCATAATTTTTATTATTTTTTTTAGAAAATGCAGTTATATTACAATGTATTGTAAACAGTTAGCATATCTAAACACACAAATATACAATACCCTCCGCTGCTTGCATCACGTGACCCCCGTGTTGAGGGAATTTTTGAAGACAACTCGGACCAAAACATGTGAGATGTGTGAGATCTGCATTTTAGGCCTGTGGGTATGATGTTAATATGCCAAAAAAGAAAATCCAAAAGCATGCTATGATGCTTAACATGTATCGGGACAATGTCTCAAAGCATTGTGATATAATAGTTTTCCCCATATCGGCCACCTCTAATTGTAGTTCATTCAGAAAGCACTTTGGGCTGAAACACTCCTCATAACTTCAATGTGAATGGGCGGAGCTAAATTGCCATAAGATGCGATATAGTATATAATATGATATGATAAGTAAATGTGTTGGTCTGGTGAACAGTTCAATCAAAACAGGCTGTTTCGTAGCTTAGCTTGAGTGGAACATATTGGTTTATTTAAAAAATGTGACTAAATGCATTTTGTCGGTAATAAAAACCCCTTAAAAAAAATAAACACATAAAGCTGTGTACACTGTGTGGGTGTGAAAGAGAGAGCGGGAGAGACAGTGTGTCACTCAGTGCCGCTGCTCGGTCACAACCCTCATTTTAACCCAAGCATTCACTGTGTGTGTGTGTGTGTGCATGTGCGTGTGTGTGTGTGTGTATGCATGTGTGTGTGTATGCATGTGCGTGTGTGTGTGTGTGTGTGTGTGTGCGTGTTTGTGTGTGTGTGTTTGTGTGTGTGTGTGTATGCATGTGGGTGCGTGTGCATGTGCATGTGTGTGTGTGTGTGTGTAACCAAACACAAATTCCTTGTATGTGTGAACATGCTTGGCCAATAAAGCTTGACTCTGATTCTCATTCAGATTATTAAAATTCCATACCACCTTAAATAGTGTAGCACTTAGTGTTAGTTTGGCACTGGGATCCAGCTTCTTGGTCAAATTTTCCTGTTGCACCTTAAACGACCTAGCAGTTCTTATACTCTACTAAAAATTAACCATTAATGAACTAACATAGGGTGGCACGGTGGCACAGTGGGTAGCCCTGTCGCCTCACAGCAAGAAGGTTTGTGTGGAGTTGGCATGTTCTCCACATGTCTGTCTGGGTTTCCTTCTATGGTCTACGAATGGGAGATTCTGAAGTGCACTGTGATGCACTGGCAGCTTGTCTTCCAGTGCCTTCCAGCCGGTGGCACTGGGGTGGACTCCAGCAATGACCCAGAAGGACAAGTGGTTGAGAAGATGAATGACTTGCCCTTTAAAACACGAGGTGGGTAGAATATATCGCTAAATTATCTGTTCTGGCAAACACTGCGTTGAGAGAAGTTTGAGAACCATTTGACCAAATGTAGGATCGTACTAAGGAAACGTTTCTACACCAATTAAAGTTTTTTCCATACTCTGAACTATGAATCACTCAGCAGCCACTAGTATCCCTCCTTGCTCAGTATGATGCACAGAGCTCATGGTCACACAATAGAGGTAAGCTCTATTCCATGACATTTCCTTCCATGAATAATCCATGAGGTGGCTTCAAGACAAGAACACACTCAGTCTTGTTGGTGTCATCCTTCAATTAATAGTCCCTTCAAGCCGGAAGGCCAAATGAATGTCAAGATTAAGTGATGGCAGTCCGGAGAGGAGCGTCCAGTGTTTGTTGGCCAACAAAGCTAAGACGATTCATCTGATTAGCCCAGCTTCAATCAAGCGCTCAATGTGGTGCATTCTTTTAAATAGGGATGCCAGAAAGGGCCCTTTGGAGTGAAGCCATACCAGAAGAGCCACTGCAGCTTTCCCAAATAACTGGTTAAATGGAAGCATCTTTAAAGTAATGGCTGTCAAACTGGTCCTCGGAGACCATCCCAGACAGTCCACATTCTTGCTCGGTCTCATTCGGAAACAAAAATGTAGGCCACCTGAGAGTCTCCGAGGACCGGTTTCAGAGCCACCACTTTAAAGAACCAAGAAACGCGAGGTTTGGGCGCAAAGAACCTCTCTGAAGTTTCAAGAACCTACACAGCGTGTAAAGTTTCTAGAACCGATCACAAGCTATTCCTGCCTCTAAGCCTAGAGCTTTTAAGTAAGAGGGCTCCTCAACACTGATCACACTGGAGGGAAAAGAAACAAAACAAGAGTAGGGCAGGAGGAGAAGTTCCTTTCAACGGACAAGCCTTTCTCTTCATCCGACTTCACAACAAACACATACTGCATCGCGAGCTGGAAACAAATGAGTGAGGGAGACTGGAATATCCCCCATGGGCGGAATGTGCCGCTCGTTTGCTGTTGGATCTCATGCTCACTGTTGTGTGTGTGTGTTTTGTACAGCTTTTCCTAAACTGTGGATAAAAGCAGGCAATGAAAAGACAGACAAAAAGGGCGAAACAAAGGAGAGATTAGAGTGACGGCTGCTATGGCGAGCATTTGGGAGATAAAGAACAAAGCATGAACCATATTCCTCTCCTTGCACTCTTCCTCTTCTTCTTCTCTCTCTTTCTTCCACTTGCATCAAAATTAATTGAGTCCTTGCTTTGTTTTTGTTTTCGATTTCCGCCCCCCCCTCCTTTTTCTTTCTTCTTCCGTAACATCACCTGTTTCCTCAGGAGAACAGGGAAGGGGGGAGAACTGACAAGCACCCGAAATTGAGATGAAAGGAGCATTTGTGGCTTCTTTACGGCCGGATTTTAGCATTTGGCTACGGCCGGCAGGGGCTAATTTGGCGAAAGCAGGGAGCTGTGGTTCACTTTATGTTAGTTATGCATTCCCGGCATGGTGCGTGCATGCGTCAGGCTGATGAATGCACCTGAATATCTAATAACGGGGTCGCAGGGGACAGCGGCACTGTATTCCACTGTATTAAGAAATCAGCATCTTTTTCTCGTTCTGACAGATGAATAATTGTCTCCTCAGACGTTCTATTTACATAAGCATCGATTCCACCCCAGCAACAGCCCGACATTCATCATCTAGCGAGCAAAAGAAGGGAATTATAATAAAAGGCAAATTTACAGTGACTAACAAATCATCAACACCCATCTCGTTACCGGTGGCACGGAACATGGTTTCTTGGGCGTCCCAGGTGTGATCAGCGCAGTTTTGTGCCGTGTCTGGCATTGCTCGTTAGCATAATTAAGGAAGCAGGCTATAAAATAAAGGCATTCTTACCTTTAACCAGGCACAGGAGGTACAGCAGCCGCACAAATTCAATCAGTGCAAGGGAGGGAGGAAGAGAGAGAGAAAAACAGAGAGAGAGAGATGATAATTAATATGTGATACCATGAGAGCCACACAATAAATGCCTTTGATAAATACGGAGAAATGAGATTCTGAACAACATAAAACAATAAGGGTCTCTCCAGTAAATCAATACATGGAGCCAGCCAACAGCGTAATGAACAGAATGATGTGTGATGCCAACATCACACGGCCGGCAGGGAGGCTCCAGACGATTTCTGCACAAGGTCAGAGAACAGGGCAGCACGTGTGCCGTGCCTGATAAAGAGCATGTCCTAGATAACCAGATCTTCCATTTAGAACGACCCGCCAGCTCTTCATGAGCTTGAGCAGCACTGTAGCCATCAACATGCGTCTGTCGAAACCACTGCTCAGTTTCTTTAGAGGGAATAAGACACACACCGAATTGTGTTACTGCTGGCACATGTACATTTCTCATTGGGAATCTGCTTTAGGCCCCGGGTTCCCGTATATAGGCTAACTGGCTGTCTCTGAGAGAGCTGGTAATTGCGCGATGCTGGAAATTTGAATTACAGAAAACAGTAGGTGGCCTGTTGGGCTTGAGACAGATGAACAAACACACGCCTCAGTATCTTTCAAACAGATAAACGGAAAGTATTTCCCAAGAAATAAGGGTTGATAAACACCTCCAGATAAAAACTTCACTGGCTAAGCAAAAGTCAGGTTAACAAAAACATTGTTTTGTTTTTTTTTTATCTAAAGGAGCCAAAGCTTCCAATTCACCCATTTCATTTTAAACAGATCTGGACCCTGGAGGCTATATAATTTGTTTGCTGTGAGAGTAAGAAAAAAAATCTGTTTGCTGGATTTAATAGAATAATTGTTCAGTCTTGCTACAGGAATTCTAATCAAGGGAAGAATTCCAATGCACACGGTGCAGCTCACCTAATTATTGTTTAGACGTGGCTAATAGTGCTGCGGTAGGCACTGTAGCACCTGGCAGCGGGAAGGAAAAACAACTAGGCCGAACGTTGAGGAACGTTAGCTTGCTCTTCTGACTCACCTGAGCTCATGCATTTTTAAGTAGGGGTGGGCGACATGACAGTATTCCGCATCATCATGATAAATTACAGTAACGGTACTTAAAGAAAACTGATCTGCTGTAGCATAGGAAGAGAGTTAGTTCTGTTTAACGGGCTTTGGTGCAGTGGTGCATGAAATATGATCTGCATCATGAAATATGTTTTTTTAATATAATTTCAACATATAATAATCATAAAGGCTCTTTGTCTCTGTTACAACGTATCAAACCATCCGGAAAAAATATTCTACTCTAAATTGGATACTGATCTGAAATGCATAGTGGACACCTCCCACCTCCTCCCTGCCATATCTGACCAATGAGATCTGCTAAGTTAACCCGAGTACGGAAAAGCAATGCCAGTAATCCAAACGAAATCCAATTTAGATGGATGTAATCCGTGCATGGATGCAGAGGAGAGAATTAACAGCATGCAACTGCAATATACCAACTTATCAGAGTCCCAGTGCTGCTTCTGCTGATTCGGACACAATCATGCAGCAGCTTATTAGCAGAAACACAAGTAAGAGAAGAAATACGTAGGAGCCCAGAGAGGGTGAGGGGACACGTTCTGCTGAGAAAGTGATGGTATGATGACTGGTCTCCGGATAACAACAGAGATACACAGATGAACACTTGCAGCCAAGGCAATCCCATATGTGCCCTTATTTGGAGAGTCTATCAGTGCCGTGTTTCTGCAGAAAAAGACAGAAGTGCTAGCCACATGGGGAAGTGGTGGCCACATTCATAAGGAATCCAACTTCATCCTTCAAAAATCATCATCGTTGGTTTCAATGAAAACACGGTGTTGAAGGACAACCGACACACTCACACTGCGATGTGGAATACACTTCATGTGTCTGTTATAAAGGTTCACCAGAGAGGTTTTCACACAATGCTACATGTGCTGTAACCATGTTCCAGCCTGCAGGAGATAATCTGGTGTGTGGCTTCAGTCAGTCACATCGATGTTGGGCAAAATGGAGGAGAAGCTAATTACTGCCTACAGTCGCTCAATCCTATAAAGACCTATAAAGACAGCTCACCAGCTGGTTTATTCCATGTACCCACAGTCTTTTTTTGCTTCCTAGTGCGAAAAAAGGACAGGAACCGCCAGCATTCATTCGAGTTTGAATGAGTTACTCGCTCACGTGAACCCCCCCGCAGAACAGCAATGTGTATCAACCTAGTTGTTGTTGAGGACTTCCCGAATGCCTTGTGAATGTAGCCACAGAAAAAGGGCTTTTGGCTCCCTTCAGATTTACTTCCACATGTCTGCACCCCTTCGCGTTGAACCGGCTAGCCTCGGACACATCACTCCCACTCCCCTCTCCAACTCGCTGCAGGAATGCTAACAGTTTCAGCTCATAATTACAGAGGAGAGGCTGCTCCTACGGAGTCCTCATGTTTGCAACAGCTTCCAAAGAGCCGTTTATCCTCCTCTTTCAGATCTATCTTGCTGGCCCTGATGGCATGCTGTAGACAGCAAATTGCCCCTCAACGGTATGATTGCATGTTCATTATATGAGAGTTGCATGACACAATGCGACAAAAGATCGCCATCTAAATGTATCCAAGCAGCCAATCGTTAATGCTTATACACCAGAGACCTTTGCGTATATGTGGGTGACGACACATGATGCTGGCTGGAGAGAAAGCAAGAGAGGGCTTTTAACCAAGTGATGAACAGCTCCATTAGCTACAACTGAAATCAGTGCTCAACATGGACTCTGTGGCCTCTAGTATGAAACGACCTTGGTTTTAGGAGGCCAGTGGCCGGGCGGGCCCGATGTAGAGCGTGGGAAAGCGCTATATCACCACTGTGCTTTCTCTACATGACAGATCACATATTCGCCCGGGGAGGAGTGAGCCATCGATTTCTTCAAGACATGAAAAAAATTCCATCAATTGGACTTATAATGTGTGCCTGGCCAACTGTAACCTTCATCCCTTTCACAGTTGCACCTGTAATATCCTCGAAATGATGCTGAATCAATAGCAGCCTTTTTTTTTGGTGCAGGCGTCTTGATTTCTGTGATTGTTTTGCCCGTCCTCTGCATAAAAAAATTGCAGAAGAGTAGGACTGATGAATTATGATTACATAAAAAGTTCAAGTTTGGCGTCCGCATGCTTTCCGCACAAGGTAATCAGGAATGATCAACATTCCAGCATACAGTTTTAGACAAAGTGAGGTCACTAACCCAGAATGCACTGCAAGAACAAGTCAGCTAAGCTATTCTACAGGCAGAGCCCAATTAATCATTCCTTTTACGCCCTCCTTCGCCTAGACCGTGACTTTAGCTTTTATTCCTCATATGTCCAGGACCTTGCAATAAAGAGCCATGCTCCCTTAATGTGAACTGACCTCACTGCAAACTTTATGAAGACCCAAAGCCATTCCAACAAAAATAATTAGCTAGCTTTGCTAGCAGCACATCAATCAGTATCCACAGGACAGCACATGCTCCCTATAATTATCAGAAGATCAGATCATTCTGTCACAGAGCATTAAGCTAAGCTGGACATTTAAACACCCGTTGCATGTGGAAATACTGGCTAGATTCCACATTTCTTGGTGTAAGGGGAACTGAAACGCGTTTGGTGGCACTTAGCCTGCTGTGTGCTGCGAGGACTAAGAATGTACGACACAAAGACAGAGCGAGGGAAAGAAGACTGTGCAACTGCAAGACAGCATAAATCAAGCCCTGACTGAATCTCTATTAGTCCAGATGTTGAATTAATCATCTTTACCACTCGCATGGAAGAACTTGCAAGTCATAATACCCTGAATTATTCACTTTCCCTCTGCAGGAGTAATTTCTCTCTGAATTATTGAATTCAGCAATTCAAAGACTGACTGGCTGATTGGCCTTTTAATGTTGCCTGGCCTACTGTGAAGTTCCCGTCCTCTCTCGTTGACTGGTTAGGAGTCACCTTGACACCTAACGAGTATTTAAATCTATGTCTGAATGGGAAGGGAACGGGGGGAGAACAGGGAGTGGTTCAAGTGTGACTGCAAGGAAGTGACAGATGTTTTTGGGTTTCACCAGCCCTGCTCCAAAGCTGTGATGCTTCATGCATTATTCCTGCATCATTCAGGTGAGTGTGAATAGGTTAATCTTGATGCATCAGGCAGAGGCTGGGTCTGAAGGATTTGGGAACAATATCTAATTGTGATTTTTCTGATCAGTATTGCGACTGAAATTTAAATCGCAGTTACTGTCTGGAAAATCTAGGCCAGGTCAGTTATTTGGTCAGTAAGACCACAGCATCTCCGTTACCACTTAGCCGTGACTGTGAAGTCACAGCATATAGTTGTATGGCTGCCTCTCATTGGTCTAACTCATCTACAGGCAGTTTGCAAGCTCTGATATTGCATTACCGTTCCCGGCTAAGACACAGATTTGATAAAATAGCCTATAACTGAAACTGCTGCTCTTGCAGTTTAAATATTTCACTGTTTTAAAGTGTGATTTCGCTATAAAATCAATTGATCTTTCAGCCCTAGCAGACGCTCTTATCCTGAGTGACTCACAATACAGTCACAGAGCAGACTACAAATGTAGTGTTGGGAGTCTTGCCGAAGCTATATTAATTGCTATAGCGTAGTGTGTTAGCCCAGCTGGGGAATTAAATCCTAGCCTGCTATGTAGCATCAACTACCAACACCAACTGCGTCGTGCAGCCATCAGCCAGTGGTGCTGGCACTGGCGGGGTGACTCGTGGAGGACATCACAGTTCACTAAGTGTCCACAGCTTTGGCTGTTGGGTCAGTCAGGTACAGCGACACCCAGTAAGGGCTCTGTTAGACTTTTAGCACCACCCATAACTCAAAAGGATAACCTAGATGCCTTGTTTTTTGTTGTTGTTGTTGTCTGATGATTGTGTACTCTTCTAACCTAACTACGCCTGAATTTCATAAAAATTTGCCATTGAGATGAAGTAGTCATTCAAAACATACCTAGTCATCAGTAATCCAAGATGCATTGTCTCTTTGAATTCCGCACTTGCATGGCATTACATATGACATCACTGTTAAAAACATCACAGTGATAAATGCACTGGCACTGAGGGCAGTAATTATTCCCAGAATGCATGGGTCAGAATCATTACATAATGGTTTAGAGCTCTGGTTTATGACGCAATATACATCCATGGCTAAGGCTCGCTCCAAAATCTTGGGAGTGAGTGTTCCATTACTGTGAAATCCTCACTCCATAGAATCAAAGCACTGGACGGATCCCTGGGCTAATCTCTGTTCACCCCTTTACGCCTGCCGTCTCCCGCCAGTGAGCCTCTCCTGCTCCAGTGGCTGCCTGGAGCCTCCGAGTCTTGACCAAATTCAGTCAATTTGCTCCGAAAGAGTCGCCAGCAGCCTTAGCCTGGCTGTGTGGCTAATGCGGTAAGAAAAGACCAGACACAGGCCAAACCTGGCTTTCCTCTTCACACGAAACCATGACCATGTGATTAGGAAATCATCCTTTGCACAATGGTGAATAAATAGAGGAGCGTTCCTGGAGACAAGCTATCTAAAATAACAGGACACTTTTGACTGGCGGATGGTGGTGGATGTGCTTGGTGTTAATTAGACAGCATTCGCGCTCCCCCTTTTTTCTCTTTACGCTTCCTGGTACTCTATTCCTAAGTACACCTTTCAGGGCAATAATTAATTAATCAGCACGATTAGAAACAGCGGGCTCCTTTTTCCATCCTGGCAATTAATTTTCTGTCTCCTGAACGTGTCTCATCAGCCACAGGTGAGAGAATGCATTACTTATCCAACTTCTCCTCTCCAAGCTGCCGCAATCTGCTTCCTGAACTAATGCGACACCTGATGTCCTTGACAATCCTATTCCAGCTGTAACAGAAGCCAAAGTCCTCTGCTTTGCCAGCCTGGGTTACAACCCAGCCTGCAGGCACAGGCATCTCCGAGAGGCATCAGTAGGCTCCAGCCGCCGATGCCTCAGGTGTATTGAACTTTTTCTATACTTGGACCCTCACGCTGAGCGTTTCCTCCTGTGGTGTGCCTACCACATCTAACCACTGTTTCATCTCTGCCTTTCAGCAGCCTCATGAAGAGCCCTAGACTGGCTTTGCCCCAGGAAAGGGCTGCCATGAAAGACTCAGTTTCTGGTGGCGCCATTCCTCAGCGCTTGCAATCAGTACAAAATTGTCGACTGTCAACCTTGCGCGTTCTATAACGGATTAATTACTTTCCACGTCTGTCATTTTTCAAGCTGCTGTTGAGTCAGGTCTATAGCAGATTCAGGTAATGAATTATGTGTTGATGAGTCTCTGCCATCGCAACAATGCCTGTCAGCAACAGCTTTTAAATCAGACAAAGATTATTCTCTTTCTGTGACTGTGTGCTAAAGTCCTGCTGAGGGATTTGTTGTTTCAGGCGCTAACAGCTTTCTATTAATGATCCCTATGATCTTACATCAATAACATTTACTATGGTTTAAAGCTTAAAAGCCATTATGCATGCAAGGCTGCCTCTCCACAGGCTGAATTTACTTTTCCTTCAATTTAGTAATCATTAAAATTAATCAGCACTGTAAGGAACATTTCTATTCATTTACAGAGTGTAAACATTTCAATTCATTTACAGAGTGTAAACATTCCAATTTACTTACTAAGTGTAAACATTTCAATTTACTTACTGAGTGTAAACATGTCAATTCACTTACTGAGTGTAAACATTTCAGTTCATTTACAAAGTGTAAACATTTCAATTTACTTACTGAGTGTAAACATTTCAATTCACTTACTGAGTGTAAATATTTCAATTCACTTACTGAGTGTAAACATTTCAATTCACTTACTGAGTGTAAACATTTCAATTCACTTACTGAGTGTAAATATTTCAATTCACTTACTGAGTGTAAACATTTCAATTCACTTACTGAGTGTAAACATTTCAATTCACTTACTGAGTGTGAACATGTCAATTCACTTACTGAGTGTGAACATTTCAATTCACTTACTGAGTGTAAACATTTCAATTCACTTACTGAGTGTAAACATTTCAATTCACTTACTGAGTGTGAACATTTCAATTCACTTACTGAGTGTAAACATTTCAATTCACTGAGTGTAAACATTTCAATTCACTTACTGAGTGTGAACATTTCAATTCACTTACTGAGTGTAAACATTTCAATTCACTTACTGAGTGTGAACATTTCAATTCACTTACTGAGTGTAAACATTTCAATTCACTTACTGAGTGTAAACATTTCAATTCACTTACTGAGTGTAAACATTTCAATTCACTTACTGAGTGTAAACATTCCAATTCACTTACTGAGTGTAAACATTTCAATTCACTTACTGAGTGTAAACATTCCAATTCACTTACTGAGTGTAAACATTTCAATTCACTTACTGAGTGTAAACATTCCAATTCACTTACTGAGTGTAAACATTTCAATTCACTTACTGAGTGTAAACATTCCAATTCACTTACTGAGTGTAAACATTTCAATTCACTTACTGAGTGTAAACATTCCAATTCACTTACTGAGTGTAAACATTCCAATTCACTTACTGAGTGTAAACATTTCAATTCACTTACTGAGTGTAAACATTCCAATTCACTTACTGAGTGTAAACATTCCAATTCACTTACTGAGTGTAAACATTTCAATTCACATACTGAGTGTAAACATTCCAATTCACTTACTGAGTGTAAACATTTCAATTCACTTACTGAGTGTAAACATTTCAATTCATTTAGTGAGTGTAAATGTAGGACCACCTTGAATCTACTGCATCTCAGTACCAGCCATTGGAATATTGATCTTTTAAACATCTGTAACATGCAAATGATAAAATGTTTTGTGCCAAGAGTATCCGGGTATGCTGATTTAGGTATTTTATCCATATTGTGCAGCATTACTGTATCAAAATTGTCAGGGGTTTTATTTAACATGCTGTAAGCAAAACACAACGGCAAAGAACAAGCATGCATAAAAAGAGGGAAATGCCAGGTCATAGATCGGGAGACAAGCAGAGGTCAAAAACCAGGATATCAAACAAGCCAGCAATCAGAATCAGGGCGGAAATCCAGGAGAACAGCCAGGAACTAGAAGGAGATTCGAAAACCAGTGAGAGAATGGAACAAGACAGACAGAACCAAGGGAACTGAGAGAGTGAAGTCGAAGACAAAGGGAAGTCAAAACCAGAAACAGGCAGGGGAGACATGCTCAGAACTGCAAACTGGGTGTGTGTATCTGTGGGGTTTAAAACAGGATGTGTCAGGTGAAACAAATTAGTACCCAGGGAAATGGGAAATGGAGTCCGGGAGATCGGTGGTGTCAGGGAGACCTGGAGGCATGGCAGTAAGTAAATGGCTCCTACAATCTATGTACATTAAATGGTCAGTAAATATAAGTTAGTCTTTTTTCACCATTAGGAAAAAGGAGAGGAGAGACATGTGTAACGGAAAATTACACTGAAGCTTTAACAAGTTCTACAAGTGATTTTCAGTATTTTATGTGCACACTGCCCTTACTACAGCTCTCAGCCTTTTCAGAAAACTTGCTTTCAGTTTATCCAAGAAATCTGTTTCCACATATCCATTACATCCTTGTCCCATTTATTTTAATTTTATATTAATTAAAATCGGTTGTGAAAAATGCAGAAAAATTATCTTTCTACTGGGATCACAAATTTTCCAGCAGCACTGTAAATGAAGGAAGATCTCTGACTTTTGCATAGCACCGTATCTCAAATAAGCAGTAAGCAAAAGTTCCCAAAGAACTACAGCATCCTCACAGCAGAAATTCTAGTTATGGTTATAAAAGCCACCTAATTTAGCCAACAACTGTTTGCCAGTTAATCCCAGTATGCCCAATACCGGTTCAGAGAATCTGGGAGGATACAAGTTCTGCTCTCTGTGGGTGAGTATGTGCTGTGCAGTTGGGAGCACCATAGGCCACTGCCACAAGCAGATCACGTTTGACAATACCCACAGTCTGCTCTCTCTGGCACACACCCCCCTGACTAAACTCAACTGTTTTTCTTGGCATTGGCAGATACGCCAAGGCTCTTGTCTCCCTCGGTTGGGCTATGGAAGCAACGTTCAGGGAGAGTAGAGGCGGGTGTAGAGAGGAAGGAGCGTAAGTATGGCTTGAAACTTGACAAGGGAAGAGGGATCAATTGGAGAAAGAGGGAGAAAAACAATCCTGATACAGGGCGACACCTGTCTCTCCGTCCGCACATCCGGCCTGAGCCATAATGGGGGCAGCGCTGTTCTCTCCTCTCCCAATGTCATTTTTCTTTTCCACTTGTATTACTTCACTTGTCATGGACAGGGAACAAACCCCACAGCAGTTTTCAATGACACAGTCTAAGAGCATTTTTAGAAAACATCATGAAAAATGAGTGACAAATGTCGCGCTTCTGGGCAAACAGGCTCTTTACCTATGCTCGGCACGTTTGGACCATAAAGAGCTATTAATTCTTTTTATGGCTTTTTGGTAGCAAATACATTATTAGCTCTACTTCTTATACATAATAGCATTTCCCTGAATGATATCGGTATTATGTGTGTATGTACATTCACTCATTCATCATCTAAGCCACTTATCTTCCTGGGCTGTGGGGGTACGGAAGCCTATCCCAGTGCTCATTGGACGAAGACATGAAATACCTTGTACAGGATATATACAGGGGTTGGACAATGAAACTGAAACACCTGTCATTTTAGTGTGGGGGGTCTCATGGCTAAATTGGACCAGCCTGGTGGCCAATCTTCATTAATTACACATTGCACCAGTAAGAGCAGAGTGTGAAGGTTCAGTTAGCAGGTAAGAGCACAGTTCTGCTCAAAATACTGCAATGCACACAACATTATGGGCGACATACCAGAGTTCAAAAGAGGACAGATTGTTGGTGCACGTCTTGCTGGCGCATCTGTGACCAAGACAGCACGTCTTTGTGATGTATCAAGAGCCACGGTATCCAGGGTAATGTCAGCATACCACCAAGAAGGACGAACCTCCACCAGCATCACGTAGTGACCTGGCCACTATCCTGCAAGAGGAATGGCTGAAAATCCCTCTGACCACTGTGCAGGATGCAGTATATGTCATTCCCAAGACCAACTGACGCTGTATTGGCCGCAAAAGGAGGCCCTACACCATACTAATAAATGACTGTGGTCTAAAACCAGGTGTTTCAGTTTCATTGTCCAACCCCTGTATGTATATATATATATATATATATACATACATATATATATGTGTGATATATACATATGTAGGTGGAACAACACCAGACCTTCTGATCTAGTGACCATGACAACAAACACTTCATCCTGGCTACCTCCCTACATGATTCATTGGTCATTACCACCAACACAAAAGCGGGACTCTTCACTGAAGATGACCCGCTGCCATTCTGAATCACTCCATGACAGCCTGGCACGACACCATTGCGGTCTTTGGAGACGTTGACGTCGTGTAATAGCCAATCAATCGTTAACGGTCTGCGTGCATGTAGTCCTGCGTCATATAGCCGCCTGCCAATAGTGCCGGCACTAACAGGCTGATTCATGGAGCCAATCACTGCTCCAGAATAGCCGCCATCGTTGATTCCTTCTAGGTGCAACAATTTGTGCAGCTATTCTTCTGAACTACCTTTCGGAACCAGAGCAAACACTTAGCTAGGAATACAAGTAATACATCGCGTGAATTTCATCATTACTGCAACAAATCAATAATAATCTATCGCAAATTCAAACTGTGCTCTGCATTGCAATAATAAGGAGGGCCTATTTTACACAGTGATAGAAAATACAGTAGCACTACAAACAGTGCTGGTTCTACATGCTCATAACTTAACATACAGCTTATTATTCAGTCACAACAAGGAAAACTGCAAAATGGCAGTGGTATTCTTAACACCTTTTTCTTTTTTTTTTGCTTCACTGTTGCTTACAGAGGACACCATTGGATGTCGTTCATTAAGTTGAGTTTATATTTTTAAAAACTGTAAATCCATACAATACAGTAAGTGAAATACATAAATTACGCCAAAAGAAAAGCGTCTGGTTAAACCTAGGTCATTTATTACACGTGCTTGCAAACTAGCTTATTCTCAAGGGCAGCATCAGCATTCAGATAGCATAAATATTTCTTTTGTTTGAATTATGAGAGGCTGGAGCTCTGAGGCACATTAATGACTACTGGGGATAGCGTACACCATACAGATATGTCTCCAAGTGCACAAGGTTAGTTTCCTCATTCACAAAGCACTGCGAGGAAGCCGCAAGAGCCAACCTCAGCTAGCTCGTTTTAACCTCACGCTCCTGAAGACGAGATTTCCAGCCGCTACAAACATGAAATTGAAATGCCAGAGAGCACTCCCCCTCACTAGCCTGCCTTCCTGCTTTACAAGGATACAGATCGGATCCCCCCAGCTAGCCTCCAGTCCGACCCCCCATCTAACCCCAAACCCCCCATACACAACACATTCCCCACACTCCCACACGCCACACACCATCTGAAGAAAACATATCCAAATACACCCGTAGACAGACAGCATGTTGACACGTGCCAGCGACACAGCCATCAAGTCTCTCCGGCTCTCGCACCTGGTATCAACAAGCTCCTTTGGGAGAGCTAGCCTGGCCCCAGCTCCAGCTCAGTGAACCTCCCCCTCTCCGAACTCCCGGTCTTCTCAGCCCAGCCTCAGACAATGATTTACATCCCTTTGTCTCAGTCTGTACATAATTCTCCCCTTCCCAATGTGTTTTGAGGCGGGAAGGACCAGCCCCTTCTCCAAAACAGGTGCAGTGCGGGGGATGCTAAGATTGTTCAATCCACTAGGGGTTTTAAAATGCATCTAAATTCGGAAATTCAGTTGCATCACTTTTGGGAAGTCTGAAGTAATATATGGTAATATAACCAACAGCAATAACGCATTTTTGGTCAACTGACTAAACAATTTTCAAACATTACACAAAAACTTAAAAAATGACTTTTTGTCAAATCAGAGAAGCATGGTAAACAAATGCACAGGCGTGCACGGGATACCGTCTGCAGCTAGCCTCCTCTGAGCCCATGTGCAGAGCTTGCCTAATGGCCCAGCCATATGCATGCTAACACATACATCATTGCTTTATTAAGTGGAATCAATGTGAAATTCAACGTCATGATTCTTTAAAATATGGTCCTAAATATCTGTAATTGAATTGAAGCATGGAGAAAGTTTACGCTGCACTCTAGAAGTGGGGTTTTTGTATTATGATGAATTTGGCATCTCTGAGCATAATAAGCGTAATCAGATCTGTTTAACTGGATTTGATGCAAAGCACATTGATTATTAATCATTGTATTTAGGGTTTTTGATAAAACGTTTTAAATGGGGCAGTCATCAAACTGTTATCAAAATGGGGATGCATCATGTTACGTATCAACATTTTGCCAATTCATACTGTAATTTTTCTGTAATCTATAAAACGCATGCATATGTGCATTCACATGCAAAGGTTTCAGGGGCCAAATTATAATTTTTTTGATGCTAGAATGAAAATAATTTATCCTTCTGGGTCACAAGGGGTGCTGGAGCCTATCTCACTGGGTGGAGGGCAGGAAACACCCTGGACAGGCTTTCAATCCAACGCAGGGCAGACACACAGAAATACATATCCACAAGCATACTCACAGCTAGGGGCCATTTAGTATCTCCAAGTCACCTAAGAGCATGTCTTTGGACTGTGGAAGGAAACACCCTAAGGAAAACCACGCAGAAAGGACCCAGAAGGTGCCAGCTGGGAATCAACCCTAGGTACTTCTTGCTGAGAGACGACAGAGTTACCCACTGCACCATGATATACATGTACAGTACAGTGTGCCGAAGGATAGCATGCCTTTTGAACATGCGACTGCAAGCTATATGGTAATGCCAGCGAGGACCTACACATACAGGGTCTTAGGATGTAAAGGTTTAGAGGAGAGAATGGACAGGGCTGTAAAACAAAGCCAGGATTCTTTCATAGCCACAGTGGACAGATGAAAGAGGCTGTATGCAGTGCACTATGGGACATGCTGAATAAAAATCATTTGACCTACAGTTTTTGTGTGCTACCTGCTTCCCAAAATAAGCCTAACCAAATCAAATTTCTGGGAAGTGACAGATCTACGTCAACACTATCCAACTTCTCAGCTGGACACTCTCCTCAGACCTCCTGGTCTGCAGTGAGCAGCCTTCGGATGCGAAGGGCCTAACGTGCGACTGTAGGGACTGCAGCAAGTCTAAAAATATCCTCCTTATTACAGGAGCGATTTATCAACGAGAGGAGGTATGACATATGCATTAAGCAGCAAATCACATCAGCGTCACTCCAAGCTATTTATACATGGCAACACAGCATCCAACAGCTCCGACACAAACGCACAGGAGCAAACATATGCTCGCGCGCTCTAGCACAGCCAGCCGACAAGGGAGGAAGCACTGCCTCGCGTCTCCCCGTACACATGATTGGAATTAAGCGCAGGTGGATGCGGCGGTTAGGGGGATAAAGAAACTACTTTTTTTCTTGTCTACCTTTTTTTCCTGATGAGTCACAGGCAATTTACAGAGCCCTTGAGGGACCTCGAGTGTCACCCACCACACTAATGAACACTGGGAAAACAAAGGCCTTTCATTGGGTCTCTGGCTCCCCCGGGGACGCGGAGGCTGATGTCATTGTGTTTATTCGGCCAGGCCCCTTCGCTGCGCCATGGCAACGGAGGTAATTATTCTGGCGAAAATGGGGAAGGGTGCTTAAACAAATGCACGGGCCCCCTTTTAGCATATCGTCTGTAGATAGCCCCTGCTCAGCCCGTGCACAGAGCTCAGAGAACTGACCCGGCCATATGCAAGCAAGTGCTTGAACATAATGGTATTAGATTCAACGGCAGCCACAATGAGCCTCATCTACAAATGTTTTGCTTATCTGGGCATTACCGTGAGAGCTCGCCAGGGGATAATACTGCGGAGAGGGCAAAGCAAGGCTGATGAGGAGGAGGTGAATGAGATTAAGACATGCACTAGACGGAGAGAGAAGTGCTGGAGATCAGCATCCAGGCCCATAGGGTCACCAATGGGGTTAACTGTACAGGGCCACAGTACCTCTTGGTGCCCGCACACCCACTGTCTTTGACCTTTACCTCTGATTAGCTAAGGTACAGAGTCATTCCTGTATCTGATGAGCTGCTTGCTCGTCTGTGCCTTTCCAAACACTCTTTAGCATTCATTATTCTCGCCACTGTCTCACGGGCAATAGCGCTTCCTGCTCGGTTGTTAGAAACACAGGCTCCACAAAAGCTATTTTCAACAAAGTCAAATGCCTGCTGAGACCACAACTGGTACTGTTGGAATAACATAATAAGACTGCGGATGCCAAAAAATGCACTCGTTTACTGCTACCGCTATTGCGGAAGACCCCATTCGCTGCAATTCAGCTTCAGAAAGACAGCTCTGTTGATTCCACCAGGGCACTTCCCTCAGGATTCATGGGTTCCTAGCACTGAGCTCTTTACCAGCAAAGTTTCCCGCCTGGCGTTCACGCCTCACCAGCGACCGAAGTTCAAGTTAGTACCCAGCTTCTTTAAGCAGCCATGCTACTCATGCAATAACTGCCGTGTTTTACTTTTGGCCAGCCACAGCTTCTTTCTCCTTCTCCAGTCCTGCATTAATGTTAACAGTCTTTCACGACAATCCTAAAGAGATCTGGATTGTTCAACCCAAAACAAAGGCAAATATTAAAAAGCCCTGTCTAGCTTCTGATACAATCCCCTATTTGGTTTCTGCTTACAGAACAGCACAAATAAATAGGATATAGACTTGGTATTCATATTGTGAGTCAATAAAGCAGGGAAAAAAACATGGGTTGAAAAATGCATATGAATAATGGGGATGGAAGCCATTTCAGTAAGACTCCCTTTGACTGCATTCAGTGAAGGACGAACTCATATATCTCGATTCCTCTGCTGAGTAGGTGATATGTCTCTCTTCGGAAACAGCATTGTTTGTGAGCAACGACTAAATATTGCTCCCATCCGCTCATGGGCTGCGGCTAGCACAGGTGTTTTCCTTCATTTCCTTGGCTGTAAAACCGGATAGATTTGGCAACAAGGCAAGGAGCTTTCAAAGTCATGCTGGAACACCGGTCCTTGGTCGCGCTTCAAGTTCATTTAAATTGCAAATAGGTTTATAAATACATTAATGCAAAAACTAATTAAAAAACAACTCACAATGTGCATCTCGACTGCCCTGAAGTGCTGTCAGGGAAGAGTAAACATCCCCAGACATCTCCTGATTAGGCTGCAGTCTTTCTAAAAGCCTGCATCGTCATGGAAAGCAGGAGGAAGAAATCCAATCGCGGCATACAATAACCAGAACCTTCTGGTTCATCATCATAAAAATGGGTCGCGGGGTGAATGTGGTCATACTCAGTTGATTGAATCTGTTTGTTTTTTTTTTGTTTGGGGTTTTTTTGCATGCCTTGACCGGAGCAGTAGCAGTAGTGATCTTGGACAGTACTCCTGCTGTTCGTCCCAGTGGCTCGGATAATGTCAGATCGGAGTAATGTGAGTAAGCTAACTCTCCTTTCAATCTAAACATGAAACAGGAGTACGCCAGGGTTGAGTGAAGAACGTCAAGCCTCATTCAGCCTGCCTGCAGAAGAGCCTCCCTAACGTTTAGCTGCCTGAAACGACTCCTCACAAAGGAAATCCATGACAGGCATGGCTTCTACGGCTCCGCATATCTGGCGGATGAGCGCATTGCTTTTTCAGCCGAGCATTTGCCGAGCATTTGCCTGGCAGTGCTTCCAGCTTTGCCAACTCACATTACAGAAATTCTCCATCCTGCTTTGTAGAATGGAGCTCAGGAATTCCTACTGTGGGCTCGGGCGAGTTTGCAGACCAGCAGCCTGAGCAGATGACACATTACTTTACCGTTTACAGGGTCAGGAAAGAAGTGCGAAGAGAAAACGTGGGTGAGAACACACCAGCACCTTTCTTCACTGATACAAAACAACTGGGATGGAGCATTGCCCTTCAGCATCATGACTAAAATATCACATACAAACCTCTTTTCTGCTGCCTCTCCATTGTTTTGCTGGCTCCCATGGTTTGGCTCCTTCTTAATGAAAAACTACTCATGGGTCTTGCTTCAGAGGCCATGTTTCTACCCAGTATTTCCCCTCCAGCTACGGCAGGAAATAACAGCCCAAGCACACTGTGGGTCAAAAATGATTTGCTTTCAATAGGCGGTTTAGTGATTTTGACAGCACCAAGTCCTGCGTCAGCGTGCCCACATCAACCTATTGTTTCGCACAAAAGGAAGGGACGGTAACGGCTAAGACATCTGTGAAAGCCTAATCAACGAGGTAGTGCAAGAACTGGACAAAAATAATCCAGCGATTTGGGTCTGAACCCAAGCGCATCCTCTGGGAGAACACTAATAGAGTTTCTCTTGGTCAGGTTGTTCCTAAACAGCACTTTCCACCCGAAATTTCCCATCGCAGACGTAATTAGAATCAGGATAATCCTATGGTACTTGGGACACTTAGGTCAACTGGAGTCCAATACACTATTAACAAGCTACTTAGGTAATCATCGGCTGTAGTAATTGTCATTTAAAACAAATCTGTCTAATAAGGAGTAATTAAATTAGTTATAGTAATTGACTTGCTTATTAACTACAGGAGGAAAAAAACCAACAGGCTCCTTGAAAAAGACTTAATCATCGTCGTTTGAGAAAAGGCTTAAAATGAGGGTATTCGGTCTTGTTTAAAAGCGTCCAAATTGCCCTTCATCAACATCAACTATTAGGCGTAAACAGTTGTGCTGGGAAGGTGAGGAACAGGAGCACGACTGGAGGGTGATAAATGACATCGGCAGCCCCAGCGGGGTGAGTGAGCGAAGACTGGGCATCTGCAGATGTTCTGAATAAGGCACGTGCTAGGCATGGGCTCACTGTGGACCTGCAGCAGAAACCAAAGTCAATCCTGCTCGGTACGAAAAATAAATGGACCCAGGGAGCCGCAGAAGAAGGACCCCCTTTCTCCAGAGTCGAATAGCACATGTAAACAAACACAAGCCATTATCCTTTGCTTATCCCGGGTGATAAAAGGAATTCTTTGTTTCAGGATTAGGTTTTTTTTTCTCTGCCTCCTGGATTACTGTTCCATACCTCACCAGATCCACCGCTTTTGTTTTTAATTAAACCCAGCTGCTGTCTATATATAGGAATAGTGACAACAAAAGAGGAAAAAAGGAGAACAAAACAAGGGAACAGTATTTTCAACAGACGGCGGCGCTGAATGTGTGGCGGCTCACCCAAGCATAACGACGCTGAAGCGTGAGACGGACAGGAACGGAGAGCGTGCTTTCAAACCCTCTGACTGTACACAACAATAAGTAGACAAATGTGCGTCTCAGGCAGCGTCTGCAAATGCACAGACATATACTCTGGCACTATAAATTGCAGCCATAAAGTGACGGCTGGGAGACGAGCGAAAAGAAAACAATGTGCTATTCAACGGAGGCCGCAGTCCTGGCTTGCTTTCCCTTGCTGAGCCCAATTTGCACTCTTTTCCCAGGACGGTCCATTTCGCCAGCATTAGGAAGAGATTTTTCCATTGTCAGCAAATGCCATCATTCATTTCCATCAACTGGGTGCCTCTGAAAGAGGTGCAGGATTCATTCACGCTGGCCTTTCTGGGACTTCAAAGATGGCCCAGCGGATCCCCCGGCTCTCTGGATTTACCCAGAGGGTGATTTCCAGTCAGGGAACATATTCCATCCAAATGGAAAAGCCACTGAGTTAAAAACCAAAGCTACACAGCATGATTAGAATCTTACGGCTGCCTTAGAATAGTGGAGCAGGTGGCAATGTGAGTGTAAATACAACAATGGCTACAACAACTGATCATCACAACTGAGAAAAATCATTTCCAACGAATCTTATTAGTAGGTGGTTAACATTTGTGCTCCATTACCTGAATGAAAGAGGGAAAATACAGATGGCTGAGGCTACAATACAGGGTGGTGCACAACTATACAAGTCCAAAACAGGGTAGCACTTCACTTTAACATCAGCTAAAAAGAGGGTTCCCTTGTGAATGTGTGAAACCAAGCTCACCTAGCTCTGTGGCACAACTGCAGTTGGCTGAAATGACGAACTGTGGTCATATTTTTATGGTTATATAAAATACACAGTTCTTTTTTGGCTAGTGCTTTATGGACACAGAACAGCTGCTCTACACTGACATGATCTAACCATAGGGTCAAGTTTAAAACACCAGGATCAGTAGCAACTTCAGAAAAAAAAATCCAGTCTCTCTTCTATTTAGGTGCCCAGTTTTGCTGACCAACTGAGGTTTATCAGGCCTAATCTGTTAATGATGAGGTCCCGGAATAGAAATGGATTCAACAGGTCAATTCAATAAGATTCAATAAGTGTTAAAAGGTGCATCAGATATTCAGCTCAGTGTGAGGTTTTGCTATGACCTATATCACCGCTAGTAAACGTGTTAATGAGTTGAGCTTTGAACATTCACTCATACATAGCAGGGCCTGTGTTAGAACTAAACCACGAGCGGAGTAGGCTCTAGCATGTGGAGAAAAACAGAAATCTACTAAAGTGCCGTCTCTAGACACTCAGGACAGAATCAACAGGACACGCACATTCAACACAAATTACAAGAGTCTACTCAGTTGGGAAATTCGCCTTCTGTTTTATCTTCCCCCAACAAACACAGCAGCACAAATATGCAGCCAAAACAAAGTGATGGTACAACAAAGATCGGACTATTTAATCTAGCTCTAAATACAGGATGTATATGTGAGTGAGCAGTACAGCTGTGCACAAAATGCTTAGTTCCAGCTTGACTGTGTGTTTGTCACTCGCCAGTAAAGCAGAATACACTAAATAGAGGATTTTGTACAGCATAACGACTGATTATTGTGGCACTGCCCCACTAAACAACCCTCTGCTACCAGGCCTGACATTGTGCAGGTTTCCAAAAAAGCTCTAATGCACGAGAAGTTAATAACACAATCAGCAATTTAGTGATCAATCACCACAGCAGGGGAACGTATGGAAATAAACAGCATCAGTATTGTTTTCAGCACCATTTCTCTCACCGTACAACCAAACAGCAAGTGTTTGCATGCCCTGGTGAACGGTGACAGAGCACACGCCTATTCAGTTACATGTTTCAAATTTGATGGTTTATAAGACTTGGATAAAAGCATTACCACTACTGTTCTTATATATCTCTACAGATTGTTATACCTATGCATTTCATATGCCAGATCCACTAAAAGAGGTCCAATCCTGGAGGCTAATGCTACGGCACAAATTGAGCCCTGGTCGTTTGTTAGATGGCGGATCCTCCGTAGATACTGAGTGGCGTTACAGTTTGGATAGTGGATACTCTGCATTAATATGTGGGCTCACACTACAAAACATTATAGGGGACCATTTTAGAATAAGACTAGCTTTATAAAGTATTTATTAATGCTTTATAATGAGTTTACTAATGGTTAGTAATTAGGTCATATACACTTTATAATCAATAAGAAGTATTTACAATACATTAATTAAAGGGCAACACCCACCAGTTGTTTGTCACAGTGCAGCCAGTGTTATTAATGTGCTACCGCTGTTTATTAATACTTTATAAAGTGTTTATGACCTACTATTAACCATTAATAAAACCATTCATAAACTGATTATTCATTATGATTACTTCTGATTGTTTTGCAAACAATTCATATATCAATTCAGAGTAACAATGCTCAATCAGCTACGGGTGCCAGATTCGTAGGTAGAGATGAAGACCCTCCGACAGACAGCCACACTTTGCCAAACACCTCAGATTTTTCCAGGCTACCTGATCCGTCAGAACCCCTACTCATTTGACACCGGTCAGCGTCTCTGGCCACCAAATACACAAACACACAACAAAGCATTCCTGCCCTGCAATCAGATCGAACACAGAAGGAAACTCTTTCTTTTATCCTCTCTCGGAGAAGCCACAGAACTGTAGACATGTGCTAGTTTCAGTGACCCCTGCTGCGGGGGTGAAGATCAGGGGAGGTGATGATCCAGAAGAAGAAGCCGATGAAAAGCCGACCTTTACCCGTGTTCGCGTCCCCGTTGGTGAGATGTGAACAGAGAGATGTGAAGAGAGCACCTTCTTCGCGGCCATTGTTCCAGACCTTGCTTTGACACCCCTACTGTGCGTATCAGTTTAATGACGCCTCGTTTGCTGGTTTGTGCAGTGAATTATTGATATCTTCTGGTGGGACTGGAGTTTTCATCCTCCCAGGCCAGCCAGTGGTACACGTGTACACAGCTACACATACTCAGTCCAACTCTGCTCACCTTCTGGCCTCCGGGCCCTTAGCTCACATTATCTCCGCCACTCATGCATCGCGCAAGCCTTCCCATTTTCGCCCTAATTCATACACGCCGGGTAAAAAATAGAACTTAAAAGCCTATTTATTGCTCTCATTAACGCAGACAACTGCTCTTAGGAATAATGCTCCACTCTTAGCGGGCCTGAAAATCCACTGCGATATTACAAGAGGATTCGCTGATTGCGAGTTTGCCTGCTCATTTGCTGCTCAGCAATTTATATCACCCTGGGTGAGTGTTGTTTAATTAAGAGCAGCATACTCTTTATAGTGTGACTTCAGACTTTTACGCACCATTTTTGCATTAGCAAAGGTAAAACTGGCACGAGCGCGCCGTAAATCACTCAAAGCTACGGCTACGAGCACAGCAGTGCAGCAGCTTTCCCTCTCAGTGCAGGTTCTGCGGCACAGCCCGGAACACTGTGTCTGCTCCCACATACTGCATAGCCAATCTCCTCAGAGGAAAAGGCTGCTTATCTGACCTGAGTTGATCCTCTAGAGTCTCTAGAGGCCAGCAAACAAAAAAAAGTGGCCACCTGACTGTAGAATAAACATGAAGAGAGTTTTTTTTTTCCGGCCCAGCTGAAAACCTATCGATCCACTGTGAGGGACAGTGGGTGAGCAGACCACATCAATGCGCAGCAGAGCTTAGGCTTGTTTGGTTGAAGCGCCAATGTGTTTCGTAATTAATAAAGTGGGTAAAAGCCATTCCCAGTGTGCGAGTGACCTACACAAGCCGCACAATCACCGTGTTGTTTCTAATGGAAAATATCGATCCTGCCGCGGCCACGTCTGAACCGTGAAAACGCAGCCGGAGAGAGGAAGCATGTTTACTTAGTTCCTTTAGTGTGGTTCAGTTAGTTACCTCCACTGCCAGCTTTCAGCTCGCATGCAACAAGCTCTAGGACCCGCTTGAGAAATGCTGAGCATATCCAACTATTATGTGGATCACAGGATCGGGGGAAAAAATAAAAACAGCAAACACAAAAGAACAAACGTTCTGAACCAACTAAAGACGAAAAACCCACAAAGATGTGTGAGGATAAAAGATGGGAGGATAAGGTGAAGGGTAAAAGAAAGTTGAAGGTACCGTGAGCAGCATTGGTGCTGATATGCAGCACAGAGGTTTTGTGTTGCCATCCTTCCCACTGTCAAAACTTGAACCTGGCAAAGGGAATGTCGTACAGCATTGTGTGAAAAGCTCTGAACAGAGCTCGTTCTGCTGTTTGGTGTCCATCTGGTTCCATAGCTTCAGCTTTCCCATGAGCCTCGGCAAATTTAAAATAGGATCCGATAATCAGAAAGAAGACAAAAGTAATTAAAGAGGCTGCTAATAAATATCACCATCCTGCTGTAAGCTAACGCCCAAGCTGATCTCTCAGTTTCAGATGGGAAATAAAGGAGATTGGTTGGCTGGGGTGGGGGGGTTTAATTTGGGCCTACCTTTCCCGTTCAGGAATGTCTCTGATCGCAGCTGACGTGACAGACATTTTGAAGATAAGGATGGAATTAAAATTTCATCTCAAAGCCTGAAGAGTTTTCTGCAGTGATTAGGTGACCTTCACGAAAATGAGTCACTCTCCCAGTGCAGATAAGATCTCCCACACTTTTGCCACATTGCATTATGCGGCGAGCGAGAACGGCGCCGAGACAGATGTGCGCATGAGCGGCTGCCTCTTCATTACTCCTCAAGTTCTAACCTTGGGAGCGGACTTATCAGCGAGCTGTGAGGAACTCCTCTGTCTGACAACATGGAAGACTGCCATCCCTTTTTTTCCTCCCTTCGTGAAGAGGGTGGGTTTGTCATAGATGAGTAACCTTTTGAAATTGCTGGGAAAGTGGGCAGATCGATAAAGGGGCAAACTCTCGACAGGAAAGACATAATACGCCTTCCACAGAGGCGTGAACCTGCTACTGTGGAAAGGGCTTGAAAAGTCGAAGAGAGTGACTGCTTTATGAAACAGGCAGAAAGGCTGCCACTTCAGGCTGAGTCCTACGTTCTTCTGGATGGCCTACCGCGACTGCTTCATCTCCACCACCGCCCCCCCGGACATTTCATTGCATCCAGCACACCGAGCAGCAAGACTATTATCCTCAATTCAGTCCACCGCCTATGCCAGCCTGACCTGTGACCTCGCTTCAATGGGATGGCCCGGATTCACGCTTGCAACACGGCTCCCGCCAGCGTGTTAAGTAGTGAGACATTGTTATTTGTGCTGCTGGTGTTTCTTGTCGGCGTCCCCCGTGCCTGACACTCCTGCCCCGTCCTTCTCCCGAACAGCTAGAGACCTGCAGGGCAGCTGTATCCATTATGGAATAACATGGGTTCCTCACACATTCCATTAGTAATCCCCAACACAGCCCTAAGCTGAGGAACCTGCAGAGAATACACATTCTCCACATTCGACCCTAAAAAAAAAAAAACTCAGAAATTAAATACATATCCTAACTCGCTCCTTGTTTGCAAACATTTGCAAACTTCGACAAACAAAACCGAACTTTCTCTCTGCTAGCTTTATGTTCACAATGAATGTTTGTGAACAGCGGCAAACAGATTCCGCATTCTGTTTGCTGCAAACATAAACCACCTTCGGTCTACAGGAGAAGAGTGCCGTCAAACCATCACTAGGCATCCTTAAAAAAAAACCAGCACCCCCCCCAAAACAGCCACCAACACATTGTATAATTCACGTGCGGCATGTTTGCAAAATTGCCTTTGCGGGCAGTAATGAAACCATCTTGACTTTGACTGTGAGGAAACAGTTCTCTGCTAATACTGTTTGCTGATAAGCAAATCAGAGCACACCTCCGCCTCCAAAGCCAAGCAGCTGAGAGCAGCTGGCTGCGGATGATGTTTACGCGCGCTTGGAGTAGTCGTGCCTCGTCATAGGCGCTGGTGAGAGAAGGTTTTGATCTTTCGGCACTGCACAGCTGCAAATGAGCAGCCAGGCAGGGAGTCGTGAGGTAATATACTCTCGGGCCGGCCATGGAATCAGTGCTTATTGATTGCACCGACAGAAGAAGCGCCCGACTGGAGCGCCAGAGATGTAAGTAGAAAAGCCAGTCACTCGTGATCCATTAGTGGTCTCTGCTCGTCTTTGAATATCGATCTTAGCCCGAAGCCCCCAAACAGCTACATCCTGCTCTCATTTATCATCGGCATAAAAGATCTACATATATATCAATGCGCCTGACACCTCCGATCTGACATCTTAATTATTGTATCGTTATTTTTAGCCCCGCTCGCTCCTACAGTAAGCATCATATGGGCAGCTGTAGCCGCGCTGATTGGGAAGAGGCTGATGGCACATACGTATGCGCTCCCTCGCGCCGTCCGCTTTGTTTAAATCCTGTGAGGGCTGGCGTGGAGGATTAATTGGCTACAGCGAAGGAGAAAGACATATGTTTAGACATGAAAATGAAAACATCTGTCCTTGATTAGCTTTGGATTATTCGAACATATCGCTGCTTAGGCCCGACCACTTCAGGCCAGGAAGTGGCTGCTGTAATTGATAGAATGTTTCTAGTAGGCATTAGGGGGAAATATGGGATTAATTAATAACAGCTAGCTCACAGCAGAGTGAGCTGCTCCCTCTCCGACCCTACGCTCTGGTCCCGCTGCAGACACTCAGGCTTCTCTGACATCTGACAGCATAAATCAGCACTATTTGGTCTCACCGTCCAAGGCCGTGTCGATTCGTCACTGCTAATGGGCGCAGACATAGCAAATTAATCCCGCAAATGTTTCTGTTTATGACACAATTTTGCTCTTGCCTTCGCAGATATGCAAGGCCCGGGCAGGGAACGCTATTATCATCTGTATGAATAATGATAACTACACCGACACTGACAGGTCAGCAAAGCAGGAATGGCCCTGCAAACTTAGATCGGCAAGAAAAACAGTTGCTCATCAGTCCACAATCTGCTTCTCTGATTAACTCGTTACCAAAGACTATGGACATGTGGCATCGGATGAGCTGTGATTAGACTAAGCCATAGTTGGGATACATTTTAAATTCGCTTTATCTTTACAGTTGGTTTGATGAGGCAAAATAAGGGCGGCTGTTTCCATCATTCATGCCTTGCTGCATGCCTAATGTCATTTCTCTCTACAACTGGGTGGAAGCCTGTTGCCAGGCTTCACTGGCTCATCACGTTCGACTCGGTTTACTATTCACCACAGTTATAACACATTTTACAACCTTGTGCATTGGGTGGGCTTTGTTATTTTGTTGCTCAGCAACTAGCGTGAGCATGCAAGATAAGCGAAACTTGTGTTAACTTGGAGCCAAGAAATTAAGGATCAGAGTAACAATGTGGCTCTGTTGCTGTAAAGAACTGCACACACTCCTGTTAGAGATGCACTGTAATAGTGGAATCATGTCGGCAGGTGTTTGGGCTATCAGCACCTATCCCATTTTAACAGAGGGAATTTTCCACAAGAGCTACTATGTATTTATTATGGCCTACATTATCAAACATAATGTTAATCTTAATCTTAGTCCTAATCTTAGTCTTAATATTAAATAGAGTTAAGGCTAACATAATTATATAGTTACACAGGGCTGTAAACTGGCTATAGATTAGTCCGACCAATCTAAGACAACGAAACATCCATTGTTGTTACATCACAACCATCATTTGCTGGGAGTCTGGCATACTATATTCAGGGGGTCAAGCCTTAAGCCAGAAGTCTACTTGGCCAAAAAAAAAAAAAAAACTTTATTCATAGACAGTAATCACAGTCACAGTACAGGGGTTGGAAACTGAAACACCTGGTTTTAGACCACAGTCATTTATTAGTATGGTGTAGGGCCTCCTTTTGCGGCCAATACAGCGTCAGTTCGGCTTGGGAATGACATATACTGCGTCCTGCACAGTGGTCAGAGGGAGTTTAAGCCATTCTTCTCGCAGGATAGTGGCCAGGTCACTACGTGATGCTGGTGGAGGTTCGTCCTTCTTGGTGGTATGCTGATATTACCCTGGATACCGTGGCTCTTGATACATCACAAAGACTTGCTGTCTTGGTCACAGATGCGCCAGCAAGACGTGCACCAACAGTTTGTCCTCTTTTGAACTCTGGTATGTCACCCATAATGTTGTGTGCATTGCAGTATTTTGAGCAGAACTGTGCTCTTACCTGCTAACTGAACCTTCACACTCTGCTCTTACTGGTGCAATGTGCAATTAATGAAGATTGGCCACCAGGCTGGTCCAATTTAGCCATGAGACCTCCCACACTAAAATGACAGGTGTTTCTGTTTCATTGTCCAACCCCTGTATTTGTCTAAGGATGCCAATAAGAAATCTTCCCCAAATGATCAAAATCAAAAAATCTTTATCGTTACATTCACACAGGTGTGAAGGTAAAGGAACATTTTAGGTGCATAATCCTTTGCACTACTTAAAAATTAAAAAACACACAAATTAGACAATTAATAAATAAGCACATCTAAACACCAGAATAGCCATGTTCATGGAAATATACAGTTTTATATAACAATAATATAAAGTTATGAATAGAAGCTATGATCTATTTGAATTTACACATTTACATATATGCAGTTTGGGGACTCTGAAGTAGATAAAAGACGTGCACCGTATATACAAGGGATAGAATATTGATATTCCAGATATTCAGTATCATTCAGTCTTATCAGGATGTTTAGATACTGGCCAGTATGTCACATAGCCTTAGATGGCTTACTGTATTTACTGTATTCTTCAAAATCAGACGACGACTGGTCGATTCTGGGTCGCTGTGCTAAAATATCTGCACTGAAGAATATCAGATATTGGTATTCACCCTCAATTCCCACATCAGTGCATCCTCATTCACACCGCCTCCACAAATAGACTTGCTATTGTCTCATAAATCAAAAATCCTTACTGGTATCATTCCCAAACGTATGTGCGCTCCCAGTAAACTACTTTCCCCTTGTCCAACTTTTCAGTCCTGTCACTTTGTAATTGACCTACTTTCTATGCGCTGTGTTTCTGGGACCCACATTTCAAACCATTTGCCCGTATGTTTAATAGATATGACCATTTCCTTGTATATTTAATGGTTTTGACCATGTGCCTGAATTTGTAAGATACTGGCATATGACATTGTGCAGGCTTGTGACCTTGAAAAGTAGTTCAAGGTCATTACATTGTGCCAGTTTATTCAGGAATTCAGGAATCGTGTTGAGAGGGGAGAGGGTCAAAGCTTTTCCATAGCAATAGTATATACACCTGTAGGTTTTTGCTGTCTGAGCTCTGCCCCTGAATACTGACGTGTTGTGACATTGTTCATATTTATGTGGTATAAATAAGACAAATTTAATGAGTACTGGGCAAAACAATCAGGAAATAGCTGGCAAATGTCTGTTTTGCAAATTACCAAAGCCAAAATGAACTGAAGTCTGATTTGCCTGATTAGTGGGGGAAGATGCTGCACCTTCCCAGTGAATATGAATGATGGTGTCGGCTACCCATGGCTTTTTGGACAGACAGTTGGACACACAGGCAGACAGACAGAATAATTAGTGCTGGGCACCTGGATTTCATGTGGAGCGCCAATACAGCATTAAAAGGTAAGCAAATTACAATAATCATAATTAACTTAGCATGAATTTTAATAAGACATGTATTTGCTGCATGCACGTTTGTGTTGACCAAGAGCTGCTGGAGGTTATAGTTAAGCAACACAAACACAAAGCGCTGTTTCTCAAGGCTCCTCCGTTAATGATCGGCTCACCCCAGAACCTTCCTTTGTCTTATAGAACCTAATCTGACATTATTGGAGATATCAATCGCCTGAGATCACTGGCAGAGCACGGGTCGGAGGGCCCTCCCTTTGGCTCTGTCTAGCTGAAGAGGAGTAAAAACCTTCACCTCTCACATGCACACGCACACACACACTGACACACACTTGCACGCACAGATAGGTCTTGATCAACATCAGCAACAGGAGGCCAACCGGTTGTCATGACAACATATTCTGCTGCTGAGAGAGCCGGGAACACGCTTGTTGAATAACAATGGCCCCGGCACTGACTTCAGAAAAAAATAGGCGACCATTTTTAAATGGACTAATAATTTCAGCACCAAATCATGGGAGTTTGCTGGCTCCTGTGAAAATAAGCCTTGATTAATAATGCTCTGAAGGCAAATTTCAAATGATGATGAAAATCATGCTCCATAAACTTTGACATCTTTGCACTTCCCGGTCTGAGGAAGAGCTTATTATGCGTTTGGGAATTCTTTCTCCTTCCCAGAGAGTTAGTGGCACCTATTAGCATCCTCATTCGCAAAACTTATTCCACAGGTGTTTAGGGGAAAGCTGAAGGTGATCAGCATGCTCTCTGACCATTCTACTGCAGGAGGCCAGCAAAGGCTGAAATATTTTTCAACGCAGGCCTCGTGCTGCTTCCGAAGTCCCCTCATGAATACATAAAGCAGAGAGATATGAGGAGATCCTTATCTGGTTTAAGCTATTGTTATTCCATCAAATGGTTCTTCACCTCCTGGTGAGCCTGAGCTTTAAGCTCCTGCGGCAGCGTAGGGAGGCCTGGGACTGTCTTTTGTTGAACTTAGCAGTCGTGCAAGGCATAGAAGTCGAGTGACGTTGTAACACATCCTCTGAAGGCAGGCATAATGGAGAGGTGCAGAGCTGCAGCGTGTGGAGGCCTCTGTCAGGAGGAGAAGTGCGAGCATCTTAACTTTAAACTTTAAACCTGTGCTCGGGCAGACGTGGCAGCCGAGAGAGGGTCAGGTAGCACTTCGGTTAATAGGATTCTTCTTTTTTCCCTCTCCGCTCGAGGTTGAGGATCTACCTCGACGATTTGCTGCACCGATGCTTCGCCGGCACAAGTCAGTGCATTTTGTTTGAACAAGTGGGCATATTAGCCTTAATAAAGCAGGGACCACTTTCAGCACCCTTTAAACAAATTCCACCTGCCTTCATCTTCCTCATTAAAATTAATGATGCTAATTTCCTCCCTTCTTCCTCTTTTCATCTCTTTAAAGCATTTCAACCAGGGCCAAAAATTCCCTAGTTCTTTTTCAGAGTGGGAAAAGAAAAAAAGAAAAAGAGCCAAGGAATGAAGGAGGAGTTGCCGAATTGGATCAGGGTGCACATGAGAAGCTCCCTTAGAGGGGGTGCTGGTACTAAACTTTCAAAACAAAGTAGAGAAAATAATTACTGGACTTCCTCTGGGGACGGGGCTAGCACTGAACATGAACCTGTGAACTTGTCATGGGGAGGCAAATCGGCACGGAAAAGATAATTTACCCACTCACGCTGACACCGAGAGCAGTGTGGAGCTGGTCTGCCTGCCAAGCAGGGAGAAGGCCAGAAACCAGCAGAGAGGCCTGAGCTAGAGCCCAGCTCCAGCTCCCTCACTCCCTCCCTCTATCCCCCCACCAACCTAGTACTAATAGGCTGAGGATTTCCACCCTTCATACATTACCAACTCTCAACACCCTCCCATGCACCACACCTGGGGGGAAATAGGGTGAACTCTTTGCCATGCTGCTTTTAAAAGCCTGATGAAACCTTGAGTGCTCTTGATTAAAGCATATGAAACGCCTGCAGGTGGATAAATGGTGAAAAAACTTCTGCGGCAACTGTTATTCATCTTAGTTTGTAGCAAATCGTACACCGTAATGTCACTCCAGTCACAAAAATCCCATACTGACAATTCCGAAACTTTATAGAGGGCAAAACAGACATGCGGTCCAAAATAAAACATGAAGCCGTATCTACGTTTCTGGTAAACATGACTGCTCTACTCCAGCAGCGATGGCCCACAAGTCTGTAAATGTGCAATTTCCTTGTTTAACGACTAAGAAAATCCTTTTGTATGATGTACCTTGAAGGTGAAATAAATTTTTAACGACTACAGGACCTCTGGGGTGGATACTTGGGATAGACTGTTTGATTTTCTTCCTGTAACAGATGGCATATCATAAATACTAGCAACATAGATGTACAATATATTGCCAAAAGTGTTCATTCACCCTTTCAAATCATTGTGTGTTCCAATCGCTTCCATGGCCACAGGTGTATAAAACCAAGCGCCTAGGCATACAGACTGCTCCTACAGAAAATGGGTCGCTCTCAGGAGTTCAGTGATTCCAGCACAGTACCGTGATAGGATGCCACCTGCAAGTCCAGTCATGAAATTTCCTCCCTATATTCCCCAGTCAACTGTCAGTGGACAGCAACTTAGCCACAAAGTGGTAGGCCGTGTAAAATGGCAGAGCGGATGCTGACGTGCATAGTGCGCAGAGGTCACCAACTTTCTGCAGAGTCAATCGTTACCGACCTACCAACTTTATGTGTCCTTCAGTCTAGCTCAAGAACAGTGTGTAGAGAGCTATATGGAATGGGCTTTCATGGCCAAGCAGCTGCATCCAAGCCTTACATCATCAAGCGCAATGCAGAGTGTTGAATGTAGTGGTGTAAGGCACACCGGCACTGGACTCTAGAGCAGTGGAGACGTGTTCTCTGTTTTGACGGTTGCCAGGAGAACGGTACTTGTTCGATAGGATTGTGCCAAGTGTAAAGTTTGGTGGTGGGGGGATTACGGTGTGGTGTACTTTCTCAGGAGTCGGGTTTGGTCCCTGAGTGTGAAGGCAGACAAGCGAATGCTTTTGGCAATACTGTGTGCTTATCAGCCTCAAGGCTAGCGGTTAGACTAGTAGTCGATTGGCTGACCTCTGTAGAGTGTCACTGTGGCTGTTCTATTTGTGTAATGCGAGCTGGGTAGTGTGCTCAGGGCAAAAAGTGGGCAACAACAATCCAAAATTAGGGCAACCATATATCGGTTTTCATAAAACAAGGACACCAGGGTGCAGGAGACAAGCGTGCTATGTCCCCCTGGAAAAAGAGGGCATATAACAAGTTAGGGACCCTAACAAAATCATAATGACGTCAAACCAACTACAGCTGTGCTATGCTTGTATATACTGCATACAACATTCCAAATGCTGGCTCTGTATGCCCATATACATTAGCATAACTAGGTTTCCTTCTAGACCATTTCTATGAGTGCACTCCTCATAAAATCTGTCATGTTTTAAACAGCATATACAATTTGCTATACATAAAACCAGAAAAAGGAGAAAACGAGTCAATACTATTCTAATTTATTTCTACAGCTTTTTACAACTGACCTTGTCACAAAGCAGCCTCAAAGTGACAATATGACAGATAAAGGTCTAGCCCTCAAACTACAGCAAGAGCCTTCTGCGATCTTTTCCTTTTCTTTTTTTTCTGTGCTCGAACCTTCAACATGTCAGGCCGAGGAAGGACACGACAGCACTAGTGAGAACAAATCTACTTCACCCACTTTTCCTCTCCCAGAGCCTTTGGTGACTAGTGAGGGACGGCACCAGTGTGTGCACCCAACGGCCTCTTCCAGAAGGCTCCAGAGGGAGAGAGGAAAAGAGAAGGAGAAAACGACATGTCAACCCATCTCTCTCTGGGCCTCCACTGCGCCCATCAAAGCTGCTGGGAGACTTTTACAAATACCCTCTCACTCTCCATGGTCACGGGCAGCAGGGAAGGGCTACCAAGAGGAAAAAGACTTTGGCTCAGAAGCTGGAAATCAATCCAGTGTGCTCAGGCTTTCATTTATGACCTGACAAACGAACTTCCTCTCCCCTCGGAGACGGCGCTAGAGAAAAGATTAGGCCGTCAGGCTATTAGGAAGCTACGGAGGCCACTTGAATTGTGCAAGATTCCACTCCAGCTTATGTTTTAATCTGCTACTTGGAAAGCCATACCAAACATGGGAGGGTTGGCATTTGGCACATGCACGGGATGTACATTCATTGACAGGCTCGGAATTGCAGCAGGAAGGAACGGCGCGGCGGGCGGCGTACCTGCTCGTAACCTTTTCCATTTGTTCTCTGCTAAACTTAGCTAGCCATTAATCTTAGCTGGCTTTCAGGCTGGAGTTTACCGAGCTATCCATCACAGCTGGCTGATGACTGTTGAGACAGTCAGCCATGCTCGAGAGCGCTCCCATTGTCTGCTGCACAAGTCTTTTTATATGTGACAGTGAGACATGAATGGAGGCTACAAGCTATTGCGGCCTATAGGGAGTAGTCCTGCATATGATATATCCTGTACCCGGCTGTCAAATAAAATGGCGGTACAATATTTGACAAGGAAACATTTAAAGTACGGACAATCCAGACAAATATGTGACATCAATATTTCAGAATATCAAACAATATACAGAACAAATAATATGTATCACAATAGAAACATGTAACGCACTGTATGTCCAAAAGTTTGCAGACATCCCTTTCTAATTAGTTCATTAAGAAAGCCCATTCTTTAAGAAGAATGGGATGCTGTTGTTTAGCGGAATATGAGCTTAAGGTCACCATGCCCAATACAAGGCACAGGGTATAAAGCCCAGGGTATAAAGCCCCCGGTACTGGGCTGATCCTGGTACTGGGCATTCTACGGGATGGGCAGAAGTGACTTTTAGTGATCAGAACTAATCATCTAACATCAGCACCTGACCTGATTGCAATCAAATCCTCACAACAATGTTCCGACAGTCTTGCGTAAAACCTTGCTTAGATGGCTAGAAGCTGTTACAAGCCGTAGCAAGGTGTCCCCTAATAATACTCCCAATTAGAGCTGCACGATACTGGTAAAAACTGACATTGCGATCTTTAGTTCCTTGATATCCTGGTTCATATTCCTTGAGATCCAGGAATATGAACCAGATTACTTTACCAGCATTACTTAAATACATTATTCCTGACTGAGGTAAAAATCATAGCTGAGAAATGACTTTAACACTCGCGAGAGTGAACCATGTTTACTTGAACTGTAATGCTCTATAATTGGTTGTAACACAAAGCAGGTGAGAGCTGTGACTACTCTTCTCTGTGTATCTGAGAAGCCTTAAATCAGGAGTTGAGGAACCTGTGCAAGCTTTTCTTTTGTATCAAGCAGCAAGAAAGTTGTAGCAGGACTTGTTTCAGTCTTGCTCAACATTGAACATCCTGCGATGTGAGTATTGCGCATGCGCACATTGCGATGATGATGCTGAAACTATATATTGTGCAGCCCAACCCTTGATTATTTTGTCGCTGTCCAATGAAAAACACGTATCCCCACTTTTGTCCTTTTTCACTTTTATGCATCATTTGAACACATCAGCTGCTATTTACACTGAGCGAGAATCTCATGATGAATGGACCAACAGAAAAGGCCCCAAACTGTTTGGAAAGACGTCTGGTTCCATTGACTTGCATTAAAGTTAAATGGGTTTTTGGCCTCTCCTGTAAAGTTGCCATTTTGGAGACTTGTTTTTCTTTGGACAGCGACGATATGCTGGTCTGTGATACTGCAGCTACACTTTTCCACACTGAAATGGCAATATTTAAACACATTTGTGGCCCATTACTGTGACTATTTTGACTTATTACTTACTTTTGTTGGAACAGATGCTTCATCCAAATATCACCACAACATCAGGAACATCTGAGGGTGGTCAGAACATTCGCTGTGCATAAAATATAGCAATTTGTCCAAGCGTTCATTTTCCCCCTCCAATATCAGTACTGCACCAGCCAATATTGCCATGATGATTAACAAACAATATATTGCGTGGCCCTGAAGCATAATGACGAAACAGGCATTGTTTGCCCACATAAAGAGGCTCGCTGTGTATCTGATGTAATATGCTTTCCTCCCTGGCCTGCCGTCCATTAATATCTATGCTACCATCACCACAGAGTATTAGATCCGTTCTCTAATGGGACAGATTTTTCCATTTCAGGTTCAGCGCTGCCATTTCCAGCCAGTTACGGAACCACATTAGCATGTGGCCTCAAATAAATTTAGGTTGATTCCAAACCTCCGCAGCAGCTACATGCATAACAAAAACACATCGGCTTTATATTGAAGGTTAATTAATCCTATTAACCTCGAATTAACAAACGAATATTCTTATGCAGTAGCCATTTGAACACATTCATATAAAAGCTTTTAAAAGGGGGAATAAAAAAAAAACAAGCCCGCAGACGGGGAGCGTTTTACTGTCTCGCTGTCTGAGGAAGGAACGTGATAGGCCTAGGAGAAAGTGGCTTGAATCTATCCCCTTGAAGTTATCTAATCATTCCATCTGGATCTGTTGCACCAAATGCTATATCGCTAGTTGGGATGATCTCAGACAATTGGCCACTTGGGATTGTTTGGGTGGGAAAAGTATATATTTCCCAGCATGCGAAGCTATCAAATTCCACATATCGTAGTGGAGCTAGGCGGGCCATTGGACTGTGCCGCAATGCCAGCAGCAGCTGAGGAGCACTTGTGTTGGAGGGGCGCAGCACCATCATTAGCCGTAAGTGCCACTACGAAAACAGGCTGAGTCTGGCCACAGGCCCGCTCCACATGTTATTTACAGCAAACAAATCCTGTCCTTGTGCAAGGCAGCTGTAGCTTTAGCAAATAAAGAACAATCCAAGAGCCCTCTACTGGGGTCTGTCTGCGCCTATCCGAAGGTCCCCGGCAAAGAAGCACACAGGCTTCCTTCTATGGAGCTTTCACTTGTTGTTACTGCTTTACTGATGTCTTTGTTCTAGCCTCTCTCTTTGTTGCGTCTAATGGATTTTTCCATGCCAGCACCCCAGGAGTGTTGTGATGCCATAAGGGTTTTGGAGGGGGGCTGTTATTCATGTGTCTCACATAGGCGTGCGTGTATGCCCTGGGGTCAGCGCCGGGATGAGGTAATGCCTTCTCCATAATCACAGTGAGCTGAGGATCAGCCCCTCCTCCTCCGCCGACTCTAACCGTCCCGTCTGGCTGGTGCTGGTCTCCGGCTCTCCCTCTTCGGCAGGACACTACATCACTTGCAACAATAGACTGCTAACATCTGCGCTGAGAGCCCTTCATGTACTAAAACTGCGGCGTGAGGAGCTATTCTTCTAGAAGGACAAAGCCCAGCCGTGTCACGCACTGAGCCTATCCATTATCTTCCATGGTCTTAGGGGGCGGGGAAGGTGGTGTGGGGGGCGGCGAGGGTGAGTCAAGGCATCTAGGATCTTGAGAAATTTGCATTCGAACGCATGTATGCCCTCTATAGCTCTGTGAACTGTTCCGCGCCAAGATAATAAAAAAAAAAGAAAAGAAAAACATGCACCTTTGGTAGGTCAGGTGAAGAATGATCTCTGGAGGATGGAGGAATAAATCATAACTATGGTAAGAAAGACTGTAGCGTGCAATGTTCCATTTAAACCTGTCGGAACGTCCTTGTAGCCGGGACAACTTTCTTTTACAGGAAAACACCGCAGCTCCTGCCCCTTCGTTTCCAAACACGCACACACTTAAACAACATATAGACCATGTAGTACCACCACCACGCTTGTGACCATGGGTGGAGATCTGTAGGCACTTCACAATTTGATTTGAATCCCACTAAACAAAAAGTGTCTATGGGTGCTAGGTGTTATTTTACGGCAGGGCAAATCCAGAGCCTGAGTTTGTGAATCGAATTCAGAAATTTTCCAGACAGAATCACAATGCCTCTGAGATTATCTCTTTTCAGACCTCTACCTCTGACCAATTTGCCTTTAGTCAGTAATTCTTCAACAGGGCTACCATTGAGACAGGAGAGGCGGCTTCCTAACCATTCAGACAGGGTACTCCATAATTGGACATACCTCCAGAACTGGTTCTGTGGTCATTTATAGACCATTTTGCCTTTAGCCTTGTCAGTTGTGATGCGTCAATCATTCACAATGCAAAGGTTCTCGCCTCCTTCAGACACACCTCTTTCTCCACCAACAATGTGCCAGTGCTTGTGCCCATACTGGTGCTGGTTTCTAGGCTCTATTGAACCCAATAAGAACAGGCCCCCTTTTTCCTGGTTTGAGAGCCAGATTATAGATCTCCTGCACTTATTAATCTTGCACTTATTCGTTTTTAATGCTTTACATTTTAGCTTAATAGAAGACGTATGCCTCCTGTTGAATGCCCTCATCCAGGAGCACATAACTGGTGAGATATGATTGTTCCTGACTTCAGCTCAGTGCAGGTCATCGTGCAGCGCCATGCCCCTTTGCTGCTTACGCCACAGGTGCCATGGTTCCAGAGCAGAGAGCTAATGGTGCTGGAACTGCGCCAAATTTTCTGACCATGGACCAGATTTTGGCAAGATTTTGGCACAGCCACCAGCACCGGGACCCTGCTGGTGGAAAAGGGCTAACAGTCCTTACAGAGGCTATGCATGGGCAGGACCCTCCTCAGGGAGCCTCCCAGTGCCCCAGCCTAAAGCCCCCTAACATAATAAAGGAATTCTGGCCCTTTTAACTGCCAACATTATCTCCTCAACCTTCAAGCTGACCTGCATAAAGAGCCTCCCTTATGTTGCAAATGCCATAAATCTTAAAGACCAGAAAGCGGCACGTACATAAATATGCTCCGTCGTGCATGCGGTCTTATCAGTCCACAGGACATGCCTAACCGTGTTAATGATGGAAGGTCTTAGCCTGGAATAGGCTGCGTTTCCAGCTGCCACCTATCACATACACAGCTATGAAGCCAGAACATAAATACATTACGCACATATGCACACCCACACATTCCTTGCTCGCTCATATACGCTCATCCACATGCCTCAATTTTAGCCTCGGTACGACTCTTCAGGGCTCAAATAACCATTACAAACTCCTTTAGACACTCATTACGCTGTACCCCGCTGGTCACAATCCATGAAGTTTGTTTCAATTCTACTCTAACAAGGTCCTCTACTTCAAACAGCTGTAAAAGCTCAACTATTTGGAGAATAATTGTCCTTGCCTGGCATCAGAAAGCTCGACATAATAGCCATGGATGCAGCTTTAAAGAAAGCCTTCTAATACAGCACTACACCCAAAACAAACAACGTCTAACACAAGGGTGCACCCACATAATCCAATCCAGGAGAATCCTCCATCCATTGTGTTTATTGACAGAGGATGAGACAATAATGTGTGGCAGGGAGGTGAGAATGGAGGAAAAGACCATTAAAGAAGTCTAAATGTGCTGTGATGAATGCTATGCTCATCAGACATTCTACCTGCCTCTAGCCTGACGACCTCCAAGGGAGCTTGGGAAGATTAATCCCACTCTCCAACGCTCGTATGTCATTAAGTGACAGTTTCCCAAGACTGAAAAGAGAAACCAACAACCAAGTTTGCAATAACTTCACCACCTACCTGCTCCTCACTTTCATATTCCTCTTTGGATTTTCCAGGATTTGTATTTGTGGAAAAGGCATCCTGATATGATCAAATGAGCTTTAGTCCTCCTCGGGCTGCTCTTCCCTCTAAATCTCAGCATTTCCACTGATACATCTACAGTGGACTGAGCCCTGCATGCCTCACTGGCGTTATTATGATGCGGTGGAATGATACAAGAATGAAACAGTGGATCTTACCTTAAGTGTGATCCAGTCGAAGGTAGACGGATAACGATGCAGGCGGCATGGCAGGGAGAGAAAAAGAGGACGTTAGTTACGGCACACAACAAATGCACAGCATTCACGTCACACCTTTCAGATACAAATGTCTTGAAATGTATATGGTACATTTTGTGTGAAGATAGTTCCCTCTCTTATCAGCTGCTGCCATTGAGGTTCACTCATGCTTTTAAAAGGATGTGCTGTCTGTGGCATAATAACACACACCAAAAGAAAAAAAAAAAATAAAATATATATATATATATATATATATATATATATATATATATATATATATATATACACACACATATATATACACATACACACTCCAGCACGACAGAGATCGTCCCTGCAAAAAAGGTAGCGGTCACAGATGCCCAGGGTAGAGTCCAAGGATTAGGCCACATGTTCCTACAATGGGCAACCAAGTGTGAAATTAATAGAGCCAAAGGGGACTGAGTTAAGCCATATTCAGCTGCTCCTCGATACCTGCCACAGGCTTTCTTTTTGTCTTGGCAGTCACCTGCAATCACTCTGCACCACTACACTCAAATACGATGCACATAGCTAAGAGCCATCCACCTCTACAGCTATACAAAAAACAATCTGCTAAAGAGAAATGTTGCTATCGATCATTGTTTACCTTCATACAGCTTACAGCTGCTAAAGGTAGCTTTCAGCCAATGGAACCACTTTCAGACAGCTCAAAAAGTCGCTTCTCCATAGCCCAGTGGGCCAGAACAGATGTGTACGAGCTATCTGTAAGTAATGTGGTGTCAAATTAATAGGGAAAGACTGAGACCAGATCCTCGCTGCTGTGCATCATATATATTCCACTCTCAGGTCACGGCCTGGCCTAAAGGTCAAGTAGGGCCATGATTCTTAAAATACAGAACCAAAGACAAGTCCTATTGATTTAGTATGTTTTCAGTGGAAGGGACTCATAATAGAGGCACTGCAACTGTGTGTCTGCATGGTGGGATTATACACCCATTAAATTAAAACCATACGGTCTTTCTAAATTTTTTATACATTGTTATATATTTATGTATATTCTATTTATTTAAGTACTGCTGCTTGGGTGTAACTGGGTCCTTGAGTACTACAATTTTGTTCCCACCCCATGTACCACATGTGATGTGAATGACAAAGTCTCCTTGAATCCGTGATATGATTGGATTTCAGAGCTTACACTTTGCTACAACTGTTTGAAGTGTGAACATGAATGCAAAGTTTCAAATGAAGTCATTTCACTCTACCCATTTACAGTGAAGAGCTACTGCTTTTTTAATCAGGCACTCTGGAGGGCAGCCAATTAGAATGGTCAACTTCATATGTGCCTTAAAGGAATGGTAACAAATCCAGCCTGTTTAAGCAGGAGTTTCTCTTTTCAATTCTTCTGCAGGCAAAAAATCCGCAAAGAAAACAACAGCACAAATAGAAACTCAGAAACTCAGTGTGGGTTCGCTGGTGGTTTTGGATGGTGGATAAAAGAGCTATTTTGGGGTTGTAGACATTGTAACACCTGGTTTCCATCATCACCACCACTCGGCTTTACAACAATGCACCATTTCACATCAAGCCACTAAGAAAGATCGCATTTGCGATGGCATAAATTTTGAAAAATCTGTGGAATGGGATAAAGAGAGGTTGGAATACGGTCAGGCACCCTACGTATGAAGTTTATTTCTGGTACATAAATGAAAAAAACGGCCTCGTTAAAGATTGGCCTGCATCAATTTTCCCGAAAATGACTTTGCTGAAAGCTCTGAAAGCCTTAAATTATCCAAACATCCACGTAATGACATCAGGGTGAACTGCTTAGCATGCTCCCAAACGCCAAAATGATTTGTTTGAGGGCCTACAGGCACATCCTCCTATCAGTACTGCACAACTAACAGGATGACAGATAAAATCAAAAAGTGCAAACTAAAAAATGACCTCAGTTTGTTCCATAAAATAATAAGAACAATAAATGTACATATCAGAGAATTTATACAGATTCCTCCAGTCTTTGTATATTCTGTATTTTGTGTATATTTGGTGTATTGTGTATTTATTTAATATATCTCTTTTATATCCCTTTATTTTAATGTTTAGTTAGTATGTATATGATCTTGTCCTGCTGTAGAGTATCAACCTGAGCCTCACCAAAAGCATTTTAATGCATAAATGTCCTGACATGCTGTGCAAATGACAAATAAACCTGAAACTAAACCTGAAACCAAACTAAACCAAATCAAACTAAGCTAAGCTAAGCTAAGCTAAAATAAACTAAGCTAAGATAAGCTAAGCTAAAATAAGATAAGCTAAGCTAAGCTAAAATAAGCCAAGCTAAGATAAGCTAAGCTAAGCTAAGCTAAGCTAAGCTAAACATGTTTTTCTCAACTCAAAAATTCACTTTGCTTGAAAGAATAATTCGCTCACAGACGAGCATGGCTCTCGATAGTCCTTTCTTGCGATGACCTTTGTCTGAGACAGCGTTCAAAGACAGCGTGAAAACTCTTCATCTTCAAACTTCTAGCATGTATAAAAATATGCACAGCGTTATTGTGAAAGCCTGATACAAGCACAAGAGACAAGATGTTATCTGAACCACATTCATCCACGAGACTTACTATCATGCAGATGCACGGGACTTGATGAAATACCGCAATGTCATTGCACCTGATCAGATATTCTGATTCGGCCGATATGCGGAGGTGGGCGCGTTTTCAGCGAGAGGGCCATATTAATCAGTAGCCCCGGCTAGCTCAGCTGTTTCATCTGCTGTTTCTCATTACCTGTTGCTCTTCTCCTGCTTTAATGTTATAATGAAGAGCGTCCTGCTCCAAAAACTGCATATTCATGTCTCTTTTCATGTGTACATCACAGATGCAGTGTACCTACTCTGATCCCACTGCAGGTTCAGCAAGCAAACACTTATCCTTATTCAGCATGTCTCCAGCTCCCTGCTTTATTAGCACTGGCACGTGTGGATTTATAGCGCTACAGCTCCTCTGTCTGCTCCGAATTAATCGGAGCCATTGCTCTCAATTATAAGCGCTGAACGGAGTGCTATATGACTGGCTCGCGAGAACTAAACTAAGATCTGCTTACCGAACCAGGGTTGGAATAGGGTCTGCCTGCCTGGACATGGAGGGCTTCATAAATATGGCAGGTAAACATACGGTCAGCCAAGGCTGACACATAACCAATTCAGTTTGGAAATGGCTATGATATAATATGATGTCTAAAAATTTAAGGGCTTGGCCAGACTGTAATTGCTGTGAAGTGCTTGCTAGTAGGGTGAAAAGGCTTCCGTTGAGTTTTGCCTGGGGAGAGAGAGGGAGGGAAGGAGTGAGAGGGAAAGAGGGGAAGACAGAAATAAGGAGGTGGGCTGTCATAGCCACCTTACACCTGTCGGAAATAATTAGGCACTGATACCAGGACACTTGCTTTGACTGGGCAATCCGCGGTGATTCCGGATTAATCAGGCATCACTGGAGGCAGTTTACGTAGCTTTGTATTTTGTTCATTGCCTTTTTCTGGGAGCTCCAGACAGCACCTAATGGCATGTGAACGCAAACAAATGAAGCCATTTCAAACGGAATCGCTCTCTTTGGTATATTCACATGACAGCCCAATTAAAAGCATCTAACTCACATCAGCAGAGCATAAAAAAGTCGGGACTGTATGCGGCAGAAAGGCAGCGCTTGTTCCGTTTACCGAGGTGAGGCCTAATTCTTGACTGCGAGCCAAACAGAGAGTTCAACTCATTTAGGGATATTATTTGTAATTCAGCGAGCTAGATCTGAAACACAGATAATTACAGACCCACCTCATTAGTAACTCCAACGAGGGCGGCTGTGAGGTAGCTGGAGCAAATATCAGAAATTCCTGTGGCGAAAAAACTTTTTTTTTTTTTTTGAATAAACAAGCTTTTCTTTGGCCAGAGTTTGCAGCAAGTCTGCTTGGCTTAAAGGTTGTCCAAGGGTTGCACAGCCTGATTAAAATCACATAATTTCTTCTGTTCTGCTGTTCGGAGCCAAGCAGCGCGCCTACAGACAGATTTATTATCTTCAGAAAAATAGATCAGCGAGGGGCTTCTTCAACCCCCCGAAAAGATCATGTTTAGCGCTCAAAAGAGGAAATATTGATTTTACCTAATATCCATAAAGCTGAAACTGGGGGCACTGTTGATGTACGTACACATGGGCCCGGCTGGAAGTTAAAAGGGGGGGAACACAAAAATATTGTGAGAAGCAGCAGATAGCTGGAGAGGTTTTGAGATATGCCTCCCTGCGGTCTTTAAAGGTGCTGTGTGTGCGGTAGCAGGGTTCAGCGGTTCAGCCTCTGCCTGAGATGTACGACATGAGTGTCACGACACTCGGTGTGGTCAGCCAAAGCAGAAGCGGTGGGAGAAAGATGAGGATTATTCGTCAGGGCTCGCTTCAGAACATGCGCGCGTCTGGAGTAAATTGCTTTGAGCGGTGGAGAAAGGCTGTGCATGGCTGTGGCCAGGAGTCATAGAGAGAAGATCTGGCTTTATTCTTTAGGGGTGGGTAGGATGGCTGTCCGTCCCAGGTGTCTGTTTAATGATGTAACAGAATTGGCAGTTCTCCGCCAAGCGTGCTGAGCTGCCCAATGACATTGGTGGCACTGCATGTGTCTGGGAGGAAGCTAGCCTTCAAGCTTGGTGGCATGGGGAGATGGGGGAAACCTAGCTGGCAGGCGAATTTGGACTAAACTGCAGAGAAACTAAAAGGCATTTTCTGCATATTTTCTGCATATCTTCTGCATATTTTCACTTTTCTATAATCCAGTTAGTTTTCTTGTATGTCTTTTCTGCTATTTATTTAATTCTGCAAAAAACAGTAACTGGGCAATACATGTAATTAGACCCAGCACATCCAAACTCTTCCATACAAGCTGGTTTAAATAATTTTAATGCTACTTGTAATTCCTTTCATTCTAGGGGCGCTAACAACACCCGGCTCAGAAATATGATGATGTAATGATGATGCGATATATCCCAAAATTGACAATTGAAAATAATATATCGATATATTGACCACTGCTAAGTGCTGTCGCTTGTTTTACCAGCACTCTTGCAAGCCTCCACCTTCCCCCAGTGTGTCATGGATTAATCACTGAAATTCCCGGAAGAAAAACAAAGCCAACCAAGGCATACGTTGAGCTCTTTATAGACTCTTATTGACACAGCCAGGCCTACACAAATGGTGACAATCAATAACCATCATCAAGTGCAATTTGATGTTGTGCGAACAGAATCATTGGCAAATAGAAAGAAGATGGGAGGGAAATGAAAGGGGGAAATAAAGGAAAACAAAAACAAAGGCAACCGCCTAGTCAAGCGCCATGCAGTGGCTCCGGATCTAACCACGCTCGTGGGGATTCGCTAAATGTAAATACTAACAAGCCAAAGACTCATGGAGCGGAGCCAGAGCCAGAGTCGAATCCTCTGTGAGCTTAAGCCCAAGGCCTTCATCACAGCTCCCCCATCCAGAACGACACTGTCACCGCTGATGGATCTGTCCTCAAGTCCGGGCTACATGTCACCACTGGTGCGTAATAAACTGGTACTTTCTAAGGCCAGCCAAAATACAGTATCCATGTCAAACTCAGCACATTATTCCCTGAACTAACGTTCCAACTTATAACCCAGTGGAGGGATAAGCCCGATCTCCAGGAGAAGCGCAGAGTCTGCAAAACTCCAGGTAATTCTCAAATGCAGGCTAAAAAGGAAGAGCCACGAGTGTTGAACTGTTCCACCCGTTGTGTCGTGGGTGCATAGTTAAAGTAGGATTCCTGTGGCAGGCAATTAGGGCTCCTGCACAAAAAGAGGGAACTGCAACACACCGCGCTGATAAAAAGGTCACAGCATATCCAATTACGAGTGACATTTTCCATTAGAACTCTCTAAGATGGGTGACGGGGGCTTCTCTGGGACTGGCGTATTGCTTAATCCGAGCACGCTTAAAGAGCGTTAAGGGCCACGTGGCGTGTCAAATGTACCCGTCCATCACCACACACCCAAGTTCCTGGATTTTTACAGGTAATTAAACCAACAGCATGGTTTGCTATTCTGCTGCTCTGACGCCATTGCTAACCCACCATCCGACACAGGTCCTCGTTTACTGCTTAACGGACCATTACGACAGGAACGACACAAAAAGACGGACTCTGGCGGGCTCCAGAATCAGAAAGGTGCACAGGTTAGGTTTGTATCCAAGCGGGGTTTACCGTTGTTTATGATTTAGCTTGTGCAGAGGCAAACAGATGCAGTGATGTGCATTCTGCACTGAGCTGGACTGCAACCAGACGCTGAGTGAGGTGTTCCATACCAATCATTGTTTTGATTATACCTCCCTGCATCGCTCCCCCTAATGGATCCAGGCTTTCCGAGCAGTCGAACTTTCAGTCCACCTTGGCCATTTCTATGGAAGCCTGCGGCGCAGGTGCTGATGACAGTTAAGCCATTCTTTCATCCGGGCAAATTAACACACGCGTGTGGGCCACAAGCACACTGAGAGCAGATGGAGAGCAAGGGCTCTTTTCCTGGTACTGCAAATATAGAGCAGCCTCGTGGGTCCTAAACCCATAAAGCACATGAAATGGACAGTAGCGAAGCAGCCAGGTTTTTAGACAGGCTTCTCCACAGAGGATTGTGTGCTGGAGAGGAACTTCAGCTCACTTCACTTCGCCCTGTCGGCTCTCGGGGCAAGAAATGCTGTCCACACTCGAGTGGGTCCTTAATTACATGCTGTACTGAATTCCGCATTCACATTTGGCCGTCCGCAGGCAGACAGCCCCTGTGTGCAATTGCAATGATTCCCTGGGTTTAATTGCCACGCAGGCCATGTAGCCTCGCCTGCAGAACAACCGCAGAAGAATAATATCGATTCCATGGCTGCATGCGAAGCCGGACATGCCGCAAATGGATCAAGCACGGCGCAAGGCCTTTAGCCAATCTCGATTTTTCCCCCTGTAGAAGTGAAATTCTTTATGTACATGATAAAGTGGAGGGAGTGCTGAGCAACACTGTGTGTGCTCAATGATGTGGGGTAAAGCAGCCGTGAGTCTCTACTAACAATTCATGAGGCTTTTTATTCAGCCACCATAGTGGGCCATATACCACATCTAAGGACGGCATGCTTCGGCGGCTTTTTGCGGAAAATGGCAGCGGTTCCTTCTTGCACTTTTCAAATAAGAGACAATCCTGCTGACAGGTTGCACATTCCAGAAACAAATGGGCATTATCCCTTCAGAGGAAAAATGCGATTCTGTGCCTCTCCCACCCTGGTAAAGTGACCTCAAATCGAGTAGAAAAGTGGCCAAGTCAAAACATAGAACTAGTATGTGAACTGCCTCAAAACCTTGACAAGCATCTCAACATCTGGAGACAACTATGAGAATTTCAGGACTAAAATGACTTATGAGAATATAAACTAAGTGTATATTCTAAACCAGTGTGATCAAGGCATAGGGGCTGATGACACACTCATCATCACTGTTGCATGGATCAGGGATGTAGTGGAAGTTAGCATGGCTGGAATTTTGCCATGAAGAAACAGTTAGGCATGTTATAAACGTGTCATGTGTGGAGGACTTATCGCATGGAGCAAAATTAAACATTACCTGTCAGGTTATAGTTTATATATATGCTTTAGGGGATAACACTAGGCTGGTGGTAAAAGCTGACCATGGGTTCCCAGTAATAGTGGTCAGTATGCTGATTCATTTGGTATGCTATACCGGTCAAAACTGTTGGTCACATACGAGCTCTGCCGCATTCATTATACCGGTACACCAGCATTATGTACAGATGGCCCAGCGTACAAACACCACAAACCACGCTGATGTTGGGTGGGGTCATGGAAGCTCTTCATTCCTCCCTTGTCTACTTTGTTGTATCTGAAGTAGTCCACTGTTATTAAGGATAGCCTTCAGACACAAGACAGACTGCCACAAGGTTTCTGATTCCTCTCAGGATGCCTAAGAAGTTGGCTGACTGAAGTCAGCTTCAACAGATAAGGGACCTTGTCCCCAAAGAAGCCAGCTGAAGCCATGGACCAGCTGAAGAGGGACGATGGTTAACCTTCATCAAATTCCAGCAGTATTTAACAGCCAGATGTGCAAATACATGGAACCTACACACAGGACAAATGACTTGAGATATTTTGTGAACCTGAAGCTACTTTTTAATTCAAAATTCATCTTCCACCTTAAATTCCATCTGCACAGGTGCCAAATGAAACAAATAACACATAACAGGCCAGGAGGAAGATGAGGCGTTAGACGTGGATCTTCTGAATGGCTTTCTCAGCCCATCACACTCTCTTCCTCTTCCACACGAAACTTCAAATGTCAAAAGCTCTGAAGTCCAGAAAATAGGACTCGGAAGAGCCTTAATATATTGTTTAGTGTTGTGTGCACAACTAATTATTTTACATTTACTTGGTTGCTAAAAATGATTCTCATTAAAAAGTAAACAGACAAAATATTACAGTTTAAAAAAAAAAAAAAAAAAAAATATATATATATATATATATATATATATATAGAGAGAGAGAGAGAGAGAGAGAGAGAGAGATAGAGAGAGAGAGAGATAGATATAGATATAGTTAAGAATATTAATCATAAATCATAATCATACATACATACCAGTGCTTGTATGTAGATTCACAGCTGGCTTGAACATGAAAGTAAGGTAACATGGTAAGCAGTGGTGAAAGTCTTGATGAAAGACAAGCTATTACACTAGCAGTCAGGCTGAAAGACGAAACTTCCGATGTTAAAAGAGCATGGGCCAGAGGGGACGTTTTAGACAGAGGGTCTTCCCTTGTGTGACAGATTTTGCCACAACCCAGCACCAACAATGTAACAACTAGTCCCCAGTCATGTACTCTGGTTAAACACTATTCAGATTACTGTTGGTAAACAGGCGGGCCCTTGGGAAACATGGGTGAGCTGACCCTCAAATGACCTCTTTCTCTCTCTGTTTCACTGAACACTTGAAAAGATTCTCTACCATGGAGACAAAGAAGGGGGAGGGGGTGAAAGGAGAAAGGGATGTTTCCACACTCACACTTTCTCTCTGCTGATAAATTGATGGGATAAAGGTTAAGCATGACACAGTTAATGCTCCCGGGAACTGTTTCGCCTCTCCGGTGTCTTTATTTGTTATCATAAAATGATGTGCTTGAGGAGGAGAAGCCTTGGCCACGGAGAGAACCATTTTGCTCTGTCTGGAAATGAAAGCACGCCTCCTACCACCGTCCCTTGTTTTACTTGGCAAATCTGTTCATCACTACGCATATTGGTGACAACGCTCAACAGGAGGAGAGAGAAGATGTGCGCCTCTAATATGGCAGATGATTATGTGGGTGACTGTACCAACTACAATGTGGAAAGGCTTCCGTGTGAGGAGCAGTGCTCATCAGAAGGTCCAAATAGCAAGTGACTGAAGAAAGCACAGTCCATGGATTTAGGCAGTCTTTCTCAATCCTGTGAAGATTCCTTTAGAGCGCCTTTAGCTGCATCTGAAGATGTGAAAGTGCGCTTTAAAATGCAATTAGATGAAGAGTGCACAGCCTGCATATTTCACACAGCTCCTTCATATCGGGCTAGCTTCCTGGAATGTTAAGGCTGTCTAGACAGAGGTTAGAATATACTGCTTTTTTAGCGTGCCTGATGATAACCCATCGTATCTCTCGCTCCTAACTTCTAGCCCTAAGTATCTGGTTCTGGGTTTGTGCGTCTGGGATTTTGTACGGTCTAAGAACAGCCCACAAGACACTGTTACTGGATGCAATTTTTGGTAAACTGTTGGGATTCTTAATTGACCAAACCATCCAGAGAACCTTCACGATGAGGATTTGAGGTTGGTCAGATGCACAGAATCTGCATTCAGCCAACACTGCGACGACTATTAAGAACCCTGGGCAGCCCTGCTGCCCACGCTTCTCCAGGTCTGCAAAGCGTGCGGTCACACAACCCCAGCCCTGGAGAAATGATCAGGGAAGTCTCGTTTGAAGTTCCCAGGCCACTGGAGCAGACGCATATTTTATTCCTCCATGTCATCTGCTAAAGTCTTCACACCACTGGCGTCCTGACGCATTTATTCCAGTTCGATTTTTCCATGATATAATCCGAGCCTGCTTGGGTGTCTGGGTCGCACTGAAACTGGGTAAGCGTCCGCAGCTGTGAAAGGCCGATGATGGTGGAAATGGAAAAAAAAAGTCTTTCTCTTAACAGCATCCTCAAAGAAAAAGATCAAAGAGACTTTGTCTGCTGCTGGCGGATTGTTACAATCTAATCCACCCCACCCAGAGCAGGGAGCGGCCATACCGCAAAGTCCAGGAAAAATTCAATTACGAAAAAAGACAAGACAAAAGTTCTTCGAACTGCTCCAGAACATCTCGCAGGGTCTCGGAAGCCCTCCTGAACGTCTAGGCTGCATTCCATACAAAATCATTCATAAGAGTCTCCTCCCCCATTCCTAAGCTCGAATGCGTACATAATGCTGATGGGATTTGAAAATCTTTCAAATAAACAGAATAAAAGGTTGATGGGATTCCTGTCAACATATTCTTGGCAACTGCGAAAGGCATGACACGGGTGTTTAATAGGCGCCGGAATAAACAGTGCTCCAGGATTCCTGCGTGCACCTCCGCAGAACCATGCCAGCAGGGTTACCAATTCATTAGTGCAGAACCAAAACATCAATAGGGCTCTCCATTGCATCACGATAGGTGCATGAAAGTATATTATTATCCCACAGCGGGCCAGAAGAACAGGCACTCAGGTAACGACAGGCACGTCCACAATCAACCTAGCAGAATTCTTGTTTGTCTGTTACTGTGGATTGTATTATTAGATGCTGAAATAAGCTACCATGCCAATCACGCGCCAATCATGCTTTGTCTAATAACTGTAACAGTGCCATCTGTGAACATGCCTACACCCCAGTATACAATCACCATCACATCCAAAGGCTTTTGGATTCCGGCAGGTTACCAAGGAGACCCTAAAATGAGGGCTCACAGTTGTTAAGGATAATAGGAGGCATTATCATGACAATGCACCCAAACAAGGATGGGTTTACATCTGGCTCAGTCAAAAATCTAATTCATCCGAAATGTCGATCACTATGAGGCTAATGTGAAAGTCTGTCACTCAAAATGTTAACGAGTGACATGGGCTTCTATTAAATTAGCCTCATAGCTTCTATCATATTAGCCTTTAGCTACGCTAGTCTCATCAATCAAGCGCAAAACCCAAGAAACAATGCCTACTGTGTTCGGAGATGAAGGGCAATTGTGTGCATTAGATTTTTTGGGCCTTCCTTTAAGCCTAATATTGTGCTCTCCACACGGACGGCTTTATATTTGTTGTGCTTTTGCACTGCATGCAAAACAAGCCTTTTTTAGTCAGCGGTCCTCTGGCAAAGTCTCTCTGAAGAAAAAACAGCAAAGCCATGAAATATGAAGAGGGGTAGCTTATAATCAGCCATCGTCTAGGGCGTAAATGAATAGCCGGAAATTGTGCAAATTAAAGAGTGGCGAGTTCTGAGCCACTCCGCCGTGCTGGGCTGTGGGCTAACTCGTGTTTTGCTCTCGCTCTCTCAAAATGGCTGGAAGAAGGCATGGGCCCGGAGGGAGAGAGCCAGCATCACACTTAACTCCCCACTCGGAGCTTCATGGGCTTGTTAAAACGGCCCACCAGGACTCATAAATTAAGGCAGCTCTTTTTTAGTGGGAGAAATGTAAAGCGAAAAGGTGGCACGCGGTGCACTCTGAGTTCTGAGAGAGAGACCATTTTCTACCACATTCTTCAGCATGCCCAGATAAATGGAGCCTTTAAAGTTAAGTAGAAACAGGGTTCGGTAAAGAAACTTCCACGAACAGTTGACCCCGGCACTCTGTGAAATGGACGGCCAGGTCAGCGCTAGTCTAGTGTAATATCATAACATACACTTTCAACCAGGTTTCCTAAAAGTGGTGCGAATCACCAGCAGTCTACATACACTTTGTGCCGGAGAGTGTGGCCAGTTATGTTGAAAACCTCCATGTGAATGACCCCAGGTACGACTTCATAATGATCATATGTGCAAGGCAGTATAAACCCATGTTTGGCTAACATGGTTTTTGAATGAATGCCAGTCTCCAACTAGTAAAGGCTAAAAAGTCATCCTGTATTGATTGTATTAAAAGCTACACCACAATAAGTTCAAATAATAAGATGATATTCGCAGGATTTTGACTTACAAAGCCAATAAAATAACTAGAACCAAACTTTTACTCTAAAGAAAGCATTATTATTATAGGCAAAAGTATTTATTTAGAGGCAAAAAGAATATAACAACAACATGATACACCAGGAATAAGCTGAACTTGAGTCCCTACTAGAAACCACATGGTACTGTAAAATCCTGGTTTTGTGGGAACTGTATGTTTTTGGACTTGGGAGTAAGCATAACCTCCTAGCTATGTGTATTGAAGCCAAGGCTGTGAGATTTCTGCTACAGTGCACACACAATTCACAGCGCCTGTGAAGTAACAAGTAGCTGCAGCGATGCAGGGACTGCACTTTTTTTCATTTTCAGTTTCAATACATACACAATTCAACTGACTTTATTAGGTCAAATCCCTATTTAGCTAAAACCTGCTCTTAAGACACTGTTAGGAGTGCTATAAAATATACCCAAAGTCCTAGTAAGATAGCAAGTTATAGTTTATAACATAATTTTACTAAAATTTCAGCAAAAATTATTTCAGCAAAAATAAAAACATAGGATTTACAAATGGGGTTTGCAAGGGGGTAAAATGCTGGTTAGAGCTTCCACTATATGATAAAAGGCTTGTAGATGGCTGCTCATCCGGGTATCAGTTCTGATACATTTCTGAAGGCCGGATATTCAACTTTATTTTAAAATACAGTAGCTGTAAAGTAGCTGCCACTACACATATTAAAGTCACAGAGGATTAACAAACAGTCCAGTCTTCAAAACTTATTTCCATTATGAACTTCATCTGTTAGCTAGAAGTTCCCCATGAGTTTGGATTGGGCATGATGACCCTAGGTTCGTGCACAACTGCTCCAGAACATCCTATCCCATTCTAAAGGCTTTTCTATGGAGACCGCAAGTTCTAGACTTGTGTGTGCAGTTTTAGCACCTGCACCGTAGGTGCACCTTAAAATAGCTGAATCCACAGATCAGAAGTCTTCAGATCAGAAGTCTGCAAACTTTTGGAGATATAATGGATCTGATGTGACCTGCTTATACCTTTAAATGTCACAGTTTCCTACAAAGCACTTAACTAAATCTGCGTCAGACTCCGCTGTGTACAAAGAACAAAAATCTGAAAAGGACATTTTCTACCACTTTCGGTAGCAGGTGCCAACAAATGACCCCATTTTTGACATCAGAAGAATGGTTTGCTAAAGACACTGCAAGAACCAGCTGACCCTGGCACTGTGTTCTCCCTTAACCCAAAGGAACAGTCAGGGCTAGTTTAGCTCCCCATTAATCTAATTTCACGATGACCTACAGACACAGCTGAAGTGATCAAGTATCGGCAGATTGCTTCTAAACGTAAAGAATTCACACTCAGCACATAACCATAATCAAATTTGAATCTATTTGCCACTTAAATGCGGTATTTGTTTCCAAGTGAGATGGACCACAGCATAACCTGAGGGTCCCATGTTTCTAATGCTGCTGAGGTCAGTTTCCCTGCTAATGCTTTTACTCTCTGGCACATTTTCTCCAAATGCTAAAGCACTGTGCCTGGCAGCTGGGGGTCTCTAACTCCAGCTCTTTTTCCACTAATGTATGGGCCTCAGCACAGAATATAATGAAGCCAGCTGCACACGGTGGTCTAGACAAGAGAAGAAAGACAGAATATAAAGGCGCAGGACATATACCAGGTGAAACTGAACACTACTCGTGTCATTTTAGCTTTGAGACCAGAAAAAAGGGAGGCTGTAAAATGAAGAATTTCATGGAGCATGACTATGAAGTGATTACCTCTGTAGATTTCAACACCGTGCTAAATATCATACGGTCATCTTAACAAATCCGCTCATGCGTCTGTATCCTAAAACATGTAGTAGATTTGTAGGTGGGTTATAATACAGAGCATGTAGGGACACCAGAATTGTCTGGCCCAGCATGTAATTACTATACGCTACAATGAAAGAAAAAAGTGCCAACAACATCAGAACACCATGTTCTAGGTCAAAAGAACAATTTCAAAAACCCAGATGCTCTGAGGTAACCATTTCTGTGTTCATCTCTGTGAAAAAACAGCAACAATGTCTCCTTACTTGCTCAATGCTACTGATATATAAAGAGATATCTGACTAACACTGTGTAAAGATGCTCATACAGTCCAAACACGCAGTGTTATATTCGAGCAGCAGCTCAGAGGAAGCATGCATGCATTAGCTTTGTTAATGCAAAATAAAAATATGATGATATTCTGGAAATTTTGGAAATATTTTGGAAATATGAATGTTGCAACATGAGATTTTTATTAATGTTGCTTTGCACTAATATTATCTGAACTAGGGCTGCGCTGCCAAAAGAGTTGTGATAGTTATTACTGTGATAGTTGTGTTTTATTAAATGTTTGGATGGAAAAGAAACCAATTAATGTTTTTTGTGTCAAATCCTCATTTCAGCTGTACCTGCTGCTAAGTCACTGATATGAGCTTTATAGAATATTCTCCAAGTATTAATAAGCAAGAAAGCAGGTACTAGTTTATCAGCGCTACTCTGCACTACTTGCATCTGAACTGACCACAGTCTGCAATGACAGTTGGAATACAGGTTGCTCAAGTTGCAACCAATATGAGGTTTCCAACATGCACAGATGTAGCCATGGTAATCTATACCACTGATCACATTAAGGGGGCAATCCCTTATATGTGAGTCCATTATGCTTCCTCCCTAATTAGATTGGCTGTGTTCCTCTGGCCAGAGACAATGGAAAAGGCTAAAATGCTTTGGGATCAATAATAAGCTAACAAAATTCGTTATTCAATTATTCCCACACTAAAGCCCACCAATCTGATTCCAACCAATGAGGAGTTCCGTAAATAATCCTGCCTCAGTAATCCCTCATTACAGTGGAATTAGCATGGTATGTCTGCAAGTTGTCCGGGGATACATTACATTGAAAGTAGATCCGGGTGGTATTGATACAATTCTAAGCAAAGAAGTATTTTCCGGGATACATTACAGAAACGGGTGATATCTCCATTAACAATAAGACATGTACGGAAAGCTTGCTGCTACCCCATGCTAAATGCTAAATCTAGCAAACCTGGCATAGCTTGTTATGCATGGTGTTATTTTTAAGAAACAGAACCTTCCTTTGAAAACAGTCTGACGTAGCCAGCAGATTATATACAAAACGGTGCAAAAATCAAGAGACACACTTATCATTTATTTCATTTCCAGTCCAAACAGCCATTAACACCTCCTTATTCATTTTTCATAATCAGGAAAAGGCAGAACATGCATTTAACAGAAAATTACACAGAAACTAAGCCTAATATGTTTTTCTCAGCATTTAGTGCCCATGGTTTTTTTTCTATTGTCTTTTCAGTTTAGACCTGCTTTCAAGATTTCTATGAAATATATATTTTCATAAGATATTTAGGGTAACCATTTCTGCTATCATGATCCAAGTAATCCCCATTACAAATTTAGTCTCATCTGTCCATAAAACCTGATTCCACAACTCAGGCGACCCGTTTCAGTGTTCCAGTGCAAATGTTCTTTATCTCTATTTCCTTTTATCACTGGTTCTTGACGGCTACACATTCTTCCTGAATGGACACCAACACTTTTGGTTCCGGTCAGATCTGATCAGGTCCTGCACAGTGGTCTGGAGTTCCAGTTTTGGAGATCTCGTGTTTTAATAATTTTCCTTTAACTTTCCCCATATTATGCAAATGGTCTAGGTCACGTGATGCCAGCACCACCTTTTATTAGAAGGACTGTGATTGAAAGGGTGGAAGAGTTCAAGGTGGCAGTACAGTGCACATGGATGATATGGACCAAAAATCATATCTCATTGGCGATACACAATATATATCTTTGTATTTTTACGACTAGGCCTAAATGCTTAGTTGGAAGAAGAGGGTTATGCATTTTAACACAACCTCAAACTGTATGTCATTCTATATCTCATTTGAAAACATATCAATGTATTGTGAAAGTCAATATACAACCCGGTATTAATGCACGTAAGTAAACATGCATATAACTGAACATTAAATACAGACAGATATTAATAGGATATTATTATTAATGGCATTTTTGTCCTTTACTGTAAATAAATGTATTCTGTTTTTGTTACTGACCCTAACTTTTTGACTGGAATATTAATTAACAAAAGAGAATCCCTGAGTTTTGCAAGATACATAGCCTCCCAGTTAACTAGCCGTTGTTGTATCCCACCAATACCGCTCCACCAGTGGACTATATATTACCCAGCACTAACTGAACACTGGGATACTATGTAAAACAATATGGGACAATTACACACAAACCAACCCTTACGTGCTTGATCTTTGCTCCCACAGTGCTATATCACTGAAACGGATCTCAGGCCTTGAAATCAAAATTGACCATGCTAAAAGTTTGTCTTTCCTTTTTGTGTCGTTTCTTTACACCAAAGGAGAAAATGCGAGGGAGCCACTTGAGCCACTGAACTGCATATCAGATTCACACATTTGGAGCCTGAACTCCTGGGCTACTTCAAGGTCCTTAATCTAAGGTTTCTCTGCTTTGTGCTTTGTTCCTAAAGAAGCCTAAGAATGAAAAAAGAGAATAAGAATGACTTTAATGGGGCACATAAGAAGTAGGATTGACAGGCTGCCAAGGCCAAGACCACAGCTGGAAAAAACCCACATACGCAAGCACAGGCTCGCACACACACAGTACAGATGACCACAGGCAGCGGAACGTCAGCACTAAAATAAGTTTGTGTGTATTTGTACGGCAGCATCAAGGAAAGGTTATTCTTGTGTCCGCAGAGAAGAGAGGTGATTCAGAATGGAGGAATGCTTCTGTTGTTTTATCGTGTTTTCAATTATGCGCATGCTTGATACGCGTAATATCCCGGCAGTATTCCGCGCCCAAGATAGACTCGGCTTTTGATTCATGAGTATTCCTTTAAAAAGTCACTTTATTGCTTGCTTTGTACCATTCAGAATCTCATTCTGGTCTGTTTGAGGCAATAGCTATTCTCTTTCTCCAGTTCAATGGCTCGAACTGCAGGGCTCGAGAGGAGCTGTATTCTGCACCTCACAGCTACTTTCCATTGCTGTTGAAACCTGATAGTCTAATTACATGTTTGTATGCGGCTCTTTGTGAGAACCCGTATTTCGTACTCCTTTCTGCCGAAGCTTTTTTTTTTTTGCACGTAGGTTTGATTTGCAATCTCGCCAGTGCTAAAGAGTGAGCGTGACTCATGCTAATGAAATCCCATTCAGTGGTCGATGAGCAGACTTACTTTATGCATACAGTTCCAAGGCTTAAACCAATCCCAGTGTGTGCGAAACCCAACCCACCCCGCGTCCCATGACATCTGCCGCGCAGCCAGTAAATATATTGCAGAATTTAAAAAGGCATTTGCTCCTTGTGGGAATTAACGGTACTTTATAACAGTCAACAGGGCTGCGATGCTCGTGTGAACGTTCCTCTTGAATAAGCAGGTTTGGTAAGTGCTGACAGCCTTTGCTAGATTGCCTTTCAAGGATCAAAGAGATTAATTGAGCCCATTAGAATGGGATGACTCGATGTGGGGACAAAATTAAAGTGAGAATGATTTCCTACTTGTGGAGAATTTCTCACATAGGCCCCACTCATTTACCAAGCAACCGGGATTACCATAAACTGCTTCTCGCTAGAGATACGCACAAATCCAGCCGTGATATTTGCAAGCGTAATGTTCTACATACCACCATTTTAGTGGTCTAACGTCACTGAAGCAATTCTTTCCAAACCACTGGTAAGTTGACTAGAGTGTGCCCACGCACGCTTATTCATGGATGCTGGCTAGATAAGGCACATTATTCCAAGCATCCGATTACATGTATACTGGATCTCTTGACTCTGCTTATTACTGTAATAATGGTGCTTGGTTTGTTGGGGGGGGGCCTCCACGATCTCCTGCCTTCATCACTCTGCATACTCAAAGAACTCCATTCAGTCTAGCCCACTGGGCTCTGCTGATGCGACATAAAAGCCTCTTTTCCACTATAGGGCCGAATGGCATGAACAAGCCGTGCAAAGTTTTTTCAAAATGCTTAGCTAACTGTGCTCAGTTCAGCATACTCATGAAGGGAGCTATGTATAATGCCGCAGGTATTCATGGATTAGCTTTACCATTACCATTGCTTTTCTGAACTGTTTTTTAATAGTGCTGGTTGTGCACTATATTTTAATAAGGTGTCTTAAGAAGGTGTTGAAGTTAACTGAACCTGATCATGCCATCTCTACCAAATGGTAGAGATATTCAAGGCTAATAAAATCCACTAGGATCCAGAGTGGATTAAAATCCACAGTTGTCATCCATAGAGGAAGCTAGGAACAAGTAAATCACATCACACACCTTCATTGTTTTTGGTGGAATTTCTAATGGTATGCTTATTGTAGCTAGGTATAATAGGTTTAGGGGTTTGTTACTTTATATGACAAAAAGTTTAATAAGCTTCAAATAATTTAGAAAAACATCTGTTACCAAAGAGTACAATTGTTTTTTTAATGCTACAGGTGTCTATGCTAAGCTAATTTAATTAAAATGGACTACTTGCTGTATTGCAATTAAACCACAATGGGGTGTGTGGGGGTGGGGGTGTGAACCCCTCTTGCCCCCATTGCTCAATACGAGCTCGACGCGATAATACTCAACAATGTCCTAGCTAATCTGATAAGAGACTTACAGGGAATATATTTGATTTGATTATACTAATTATATTATTTCCATTCTGAAAGAGAAATGGCCAATAGTGGGACCTGTGGGAGGATGCTACATACACCACCCACAATTGTTGCTGCTAAGGTCACTTTGGCAATCACTGACCACAACTGGCTCTGTCTTTGTTGGCTAAAACAATGTCTGGTCGGTGGCTTTAGGCATTCGGGACACAAAAACTTTTAGGATGTAGGGCTTACCCACAAAACACAACTTCCATCACAGCAAAGCTATTTTTATTGTTTCTCATCTCGGGTCAATGACATTCAGTTGACCACAAGAAGGTCACAAACTCAGCTTTTCTAAAGTGAGCAGATATATCAAAACAAAAAGCACATTACAAAAGTCATGTAACTTCCATCACATCCACTCGCTCTACATGTCAGAACCTAGTGTCTTTCTTCAGGTGCTAATGCATAAGGGTGCTAATGGTAAACCCGTTTAGAAGGGGGATCTTCTAAGGAGGGGTGTGGCATAAGCTATAGGTCTAATGGATGGAAATGGCAGCAATAAACACATAAATAAACGTTATGGGAATGGATAGTGTTGCAGGGGCAGACAGTGAGCAGTACGGATAAGTGCCAAGGAACCAGTAAAAGCCTCTGTCAGAGCTTTAATCGAGTTTGGGCAGCACTTGGAGAAGGGGGATATAATTAGATGCAAGGGGGAGTGCTGTGATGGATGAGGCAGGCGTTCGTACTCCCTTTGAGCAGCACACACAAAATGGCAGCGCAAAGTCTGCCTCAACACATTGATCTCTACCGTTAGCGGCCCTCTGCCATATGGCTGCAGCCTCTCACCACACGTAAGTGAGACTGTGGCTTTTCACCTGCCTCAACCACCAGCGGCTGCTTTATTCCTCGCCGCGTGAGTGTTCTTTCTTCAGTTGCTTACGGGGTGTTGATCTGTTTTCGAGTCATGCTTTAACTAAAGTGTGAGACCGTGAGCCTTCTCGAGCCAGAACATCGTCAAGCGCACGGGTTCAGAAAACGTTCAGTCGCTGTTGGTTCGGTAAAGCTAGCTATTTGTATTAATCATTGCAGAACAACAGCCACTCACAGGAGACCAAACACGGGCAACCCCCTTAAACTGCTGCCGAAGTAATTACTAAGGTTGTCTTACAGAGTCTGCAGAATTTCGCAGTGTTAAGAAAACACGGTGCTCAGGAATAGCAGGGTTCCAGCCCGTTCAATTCCTGCTTTCTTTGGCTGTAGCTCTAAAAACTCCTTCCGGTAAAGTGGCCAGTGCCTCGGTGATGGAAAAGCACTGCTGTGAATAAACTAGCCACTGGCAGTCCAGCTCTTCCACGTTAGGCAGGCGAGCAGTTAACGTCAAACAGTTTTCTGTCTGACAAGCCTTCAGGCAGCTGCTTTCTATTAGTCTGATAAAAGCCTTGATGCAATTAGACCCAGTTCCACTTTGCAGTGCAGTGCCACATATGTCTATAAACCACTCGGCCAGTCCCTCTCCATTTAAAAATACATTAACCCCCAGACATCGCAGTAATCGCCAGCCACAACAAAAGCACGGTGAAATCTGAAATAACCCGTCTCTTGTCCCCGATCGACACAACCGGAGAAATTATGTCATTAGTGCTGATTCTTAACCGTCAAACCCTGCCATAGGCAGAGGAGGAGGTATTTATTATGACGTGTATCGAAAAAAAGGGATTTCGCTGACATTAAATCAATACGGTTACATTTCGGCTGTATTTTATCATTGCTTGACATTGAAATGCACTGTATGCAATGTAAACCCACTATACTATCAAAAGATGTAATTTCAGTACTGTGCAAAAGTCAGAGACCTCCCTTCATTTATTTAATCTCCAGTGAAAATGACCATTAAATATGAAACTCATTTTCCACTCAATGTTAAAAAAAACGTTGCACAAATAGCTGCACCCAGAAGGAATCACCCGACAGGAATAAAACATGGTTGGGTATCAGCCATGCATGTGATGTAAGCAAGGACATAGCTGTACCTGACCGAGCCAACAGCCACGACTGCGGACATTCAGCAAGCAGTGATGTCCTCCATGAGTCATCCTGTTAGTGGAAGCACCATTGGCAGACGGCTGCACCGCGCAGGACTACATGCATGTAGACCGTTACCGACGACTGCCCTTAACACCAGGTCAACGTCACCAAAGACTGCAATGGTGGCATACCACACTTTCATGGAGTGACTCAGAATGGCAGCGTGACGAGTCCCGCTTTTGTCTTGGTGGAGACGACCAACGAGTCACACGTCCAGTAAGCCTGGTGTCACTTCACCTCCACCCCTACCACACAATCTGAAGAAACGGTGTGAGAGTATTTAAACTGAATGGGATGGATTATCACAGGACACCATCAGGAACTTCTACAACATGCTGAGACAGTACTTCTGTAGGTGTAGCTCAATAAATATTGCCCATATCAGTCTAACTTCATCATCGTTTATTATTCCTGGTAACCTTTATCGTCCTTCCCAATAGCACTGCAATCTGACACTTCCTTCTGGGTCCAGCTGTTCTTCTGATGATCAGTGTTCAGAGAAAACTGCAAGGATATTTTTTTATGTATATTCAGTGTTAAGGTCTGATCTCTGAGATAGCCGGTACATTATCCTTCTCAATAACAGCTTCCTGACAGCTACAGGCTTTTCCGACCCACAGTGTCGAGTTGTCTTCTCATGGTGGAAGGATGAACAGAAACCTCTGTGTTGCTCGTTTTAGATATGAAGACAGAGTGAACCTTGATTCTCTGCGTTCTCTCAAATATTAAAGCTGTTTGGGAGAGGTTTAGTCCTGGCGCTCAGCTCTGTTACTGATCAGGTCTATAGACACACACACTGTAGTTTTCAGTGTGTAGATCTCACCACAGACGTCCTGACCCGATGCATGTACAGCTTTCTGAAGCGAAGCTGTGGACGAGTCGAGCAGCAACATGCAGCAGCCTACTTGGGATGCCTTAAGTCATTTGGATCTGCTCTGTGATTCCAAGTGCAACTTTAATGTTCAGCAATCAATAATATCCGACAGCCTTCATCTGGGCCGAAAAACTTTTAAATTACCAATTAAATCATGTATTAAAAATTAAACCATGGTTTAGCAGAGCTAGCGGAGCAGGCGCCTCTTCTTTATGCACCCCCATCAGCCAACAGATTAAAGCTTTAAGTACTGCTTATCTGATGGTGACAGCTTTGGTGGTCACGGTTGCATGATTGTAAGGGAGTCCCTTTTTTTCAAGATCCATTACTTATTTCTTAAACTTAAATTTTGGACAAGTGGATTATACTTATATGTCATCTCAGCGCTATGGGTTTAGAATGTGAAACGTACATACCTGTATTCCAATACAGTTACATCATAAATAGATAAATAGATAGTGTTCAGAATACAGTCACACTGGTGAAGTTAACAGATTACCTGAACTGATTTATCTATTCAAGATGTGCATTCTCTCTCAATTTAAATGACAGCCATTTAATGTATTTCCCAGTAAACCTTGAACTAAAACACATGTCTACATGAAGTTTCGTTAGCTGCCTGCTCACTCAAGGCCATGAAGCTGGCACGACACAGCCAGGAGAGAAATGCATTTCTTGATTGGAAATTCAAACATTATTCACAGTAAAGAAGAAAAAGAAGAATATGACATCATTGTGCAATGTAGCCTCTGTTTGTTAGCTTTTAGCTTGCTCACAATGTTTAAAGACTCCAGTTTCACCCTTAAGAAGCATCGAGAAGTTCTATTTATTGCTATCTGACGCTTATTGATTAGCTTACCATGGCTGTCCTCTATACCTCTTTACAGGTAGCTGCCTACTTAGTTGAACTGTCAAATGGCAATCTCCTATATGCTAGACGACTAACACTAGACAGCATGTCAAATATCTGCTAGCATAAAGAAGTATATCAATTCGTAATTTAACATTAGCCAACATTAGATTTAATGTGTTAGCTTTATGTTAGCATTTAGTTCCAAGCATAAACACCATACAGGTTATCTGCTACCAACACTCCTGTGCAAGGTTGCTCTGAAAAATACATGACTAAATGCTTCTGCACACTGTTTTAGCTGTATGCATGCTTGCTCCTGTTAAAATGTTGAGCCTAAGATACCAAGCGGTTAGCATAACGGCTTCAGTCTTGATTCCTTTACCTCTACAGTACTGTCTTTACTTCTTTACGGCAAAAACTGTATACATGCAGAAACACTTTAATGCATTGAGCTAGGTGCTACAGCAGGCGAAGACAACAGAATGCTCTTTGTAAGTAAGCAAGGTGTGATCACCGCATTTCTAATGTTTAAAAATGTAAGTAAATGTTGAAGGATTCCAAATTATTTAGAGTACGTTTTTCTCATATTGAGTAGTCTGATGGAATACGTTACAAATGACATTTTAGAGGCATGTATTTTGTATTCTGTAGTGGAACAGATTTTAAAAGTAACCCTACCAACACTGTGTCAAGCCAAGTCAACATCTATTTATATGCGCCTTTTACAACAGATGTTGTCACATAGCAGCTTTACAAAGAATCTGGTGTCCGAGCCCCCAGTGAGTAAGCCCAGGGCAACAGAAGCAGGGTTAAGCTCCCTCAGTTCATAAGTAAGAAACCTCGAAAGGAACCGAGACTCAACACCAGATAACAAGACAGGCAAGACAAGACAAGCTTGTCATCTTCTCATTAGAACACAATGGTATTCAGTGGACATTAAATAAATAAGAGTGGTCTCTGACTATTGCACAGAGCTGTACATAGCTACATTCTAATAGCTTAGCAAAAAGAAGATGTGTTCAAATTGGAATGGTTAAGTATTAGAGTTTAAGAATATGGTATGGAGTCTACTCCCCATCCTGCATGTGTCTGGGTCTATGTTGTCAGAGACAAAACATCATTAGAATAGATACATATGTATGGGTGCTATTTTTAAGGATGTGGCAAATTTATTTCTGCCTCCATGAGACATGTTCATTTGGAATGACTCATAGCCATGGACAAGGGGAGCTTCTCAAGAGTGATGCAAGAAAAGAACAAGCACACCCAAGCTGTGGAAAAGAGGTCTCTTCTCAGAAGAGCATTTCAATTTCGCTGTTACGACGTAAAGGCTGAACGATCAGGTCCTGCTACAAGCTAAAACCTCCTATCCCAGACTCCCTGGGAGCGGCTTATACCACGGCTGCCATCTATTTAGAGGAGCAGACACAATTCAGTTTTGTTTGTGGGGATGTAAATAGCCGCCCAACCAGACCGCCAGCCTGGTCACTACCAGTGTGCTGTGGGCTGCCCTGTGGTGAGGGAGGGAGGGAGCCGCTACGGGCTCGTCAGAAGTATCTCAGCGGATGTATCGGCTTATATGCACTGCAGTTTATTACTAGGCCGGGAAGATTAAAACGCTCGCATGAGCTAAAGCCGAGATATTAATTCTCCGTGTGTAAAACAATTAACTCCCAACCCCCACATTTAATCAGCCACTGTACTCACGAATCCTGTTACACACACTGAAATGGATTCAGCAACATCAAATGGAGTAATAAATCATCTTTTATCAGAATTAATTTGATCATTTGGGGCGATATCAGTGGCCATGTGTGCACAAGTGTTGGTGGATACTGAATGTGTTCAGGGTTGCAAAGGCAACAAAGCCAAAAAAATGCTCTGCTTAACTAAGCTCTTTCGTAGTGCAACTTAAGCACTGTATGGGTAATAGCATGCTCTAAAAATAGTTGATGAGATGAAAGCCAAAACAACACTAGTCAAATCCCTGACTCACCCAGATTTTCACTTGACCTCTTTTCCTTTTTTTAGAGAGAGCATGCACCACCACCACTTGGTATGAAGCTGAGCTTTAGGGCTGTAATTGCGGCTGGCCGGGGTAATTTTGAGGGCAGCAGCCTATGGTCCTTTTTTTTCTCAAATCGCAGAGCGATACTTTGAACCTGAGCAGCGCCACTGAAGCTATGCTTCACGGATCCGTCAAGACTGTCGCGTGTTTGACCTCCATTTTCAGAGCTATCAGGGCAGAAGCAGGCAGGACTGGGCGAAATCTCACACCACGGGGAATATCTGAAATTGTCATGTCTTCTGGGAGAAGAGTCATTAGCGAGGAGCTCAGTAAAAGGGGACGCCCTGCTTTCGGCCTGCTCAACAAGGGCCTGGACAGATGGCTTTGGAATGGCATGTGCCACAACTGGCAGCTAGCGATTCACCAGAGGCCAATCATTGGAGGCTCTGTAAAAATAGATGACCACCACAACACTGGAGTGTTCTCCAGGCATGAGGAGCACTCTCTTTGGCACCCTACGCTACGTTCCACATGCCCTCGTGACATTGTCGGATTAGAGCACCAAGCAGCTCCCCCATCCTGTTGAACTATGTGCAGCATTCTAAGAGTCTGGCTCATTTGAATTTAACGGAAGTCCCAGGGCAGCAAAAAATTTTAGCGACATAGAATATGAGCATATGAAAGATGAGAACCACAGCTGATGGGTCCTCTTACTGGTCAACATTACATGTCACAGGAAGTAACACAGTGAAGAAGGAAGTGTCAGATTGCAATCCTATTCAGAAGGAAGAGAAAGAAAGGTCACCAGGAACAATAAATGATAAATGTAGACTGATATGGGCAATATTTATTGAGCTACACATACAGAAGTAGTGTCTCTCAGTATGGGGTCGGGGTGGTATGTTTGCTAAGGCAACATGCCAGATGTCTCAGCATGGAGTTGTAGAAGTTCCTATTGGTGTCCTGTGATAATCCATCCCATGCAGCTTTTATATCCTCACACAGTTCCTGCTAATTTTATGGTAGGGGTGGAGGTGGTGTGACACCAGGCCTTTTATCAACAAACTGTTCGTTCCACAAATGGATTCCTTGGTCTCCACCAAGACAAAAGTAGGACTCATCTTTGAAGATGACCCATGGCCTTACGGAGTCACTCCATGGCAATCTGGCATGACACCATTGCAGATGTTGATGTGGTGTTAAGGCCAATTGGCTTAAGGGTCTGCATTGATGTGTCTTCAATGGTGCTGGTTCTAACAGGATGACTCTTGGAGGCATCACTGTTCGCTAATGGTCTCCATTCATGGCTGTTGGGTCAGTCAGGTACAGTGATAAGGCCCGCCCTTGATTACATCACATGCGTGGCCGAGCGTGAAACTGAATCATATGTCTCAATGCCTACAATGTCAAGCCTACCCACCAAGTTACATTCCATTTAGCTGTTTCCTACTAGGTACGACTATTTGTGAGACTATTTTCTGATTGTATAAGGAGAGGCAGGGCAGTGGTGATGTAAAAGTGAAATATGACTGTTTATTGGAATCTAAACAAAGCTTAGTCGGAGAGCAGGCTACGTGCTCTGCAAGCAGAGAATTCATTCCTTCTCAATAGTCAATCTTCAAATGCATCAAGAATCATCTTGCAAACCTGCCAACAGATGTGCTGGTTGACAGCTGTTTTCCGTCTGACACCTGCATTCAAAACACAAAGAAAACATCCAAAGACCTAACACTGTGTTCTTCCACACAGCGGTCACCCAAAGTTCACTCACTGCTTACTTTCTCTCATTTGTACAGGCTCTTATCCTTTTCGAATTTGTTTACAAGCTACATCAGCCTCCCTGCGAAAAAAATAGCCACAATTACAGTCTTTTGTGAGTTGTCCATCATCTTCCCCCGGGGCATGAAGATATTTTCTGATGTCTGAGTCTTCATCTCTGTGAGTACATCACTGGCACGGACCACAGGAAGGACAGCGATGACTCGGAAAGCCACGCCACGGCCCTCGCTTTCTGCTACGAGCCTAATTAAAATGTCTATACCAATTAAAGGGCTTTCAGTGTGGGACAGTCTGGGGGAACATGGCTGCCAGACACCCACAGGCATCTGCTAAGGAGAAAATGCTTTTGTGAGCCCTCTCGAAATTAGCAATCAACATGGGATGTGTCAGTAATATCTGGTCAAATGAATGAGCTGTGGTAAAATGCTGGATCAGTGTACCACACTAGTGCGGGTGTGTTATTACTAAGTGCTGTCAAATCCGTTTCCGACAAGCTGGGATCCTCCAGGATATCTTGTCCTCTGCTTGGGTCTTTAGGCTTCTGATTGGGTCCATACCTCCTCTTGCTAGTCATCCTCGGCCACTTCTACCTTCCAACTGTTCCAAGCACAAAGCTCTTTTCCAAGGAATTGGCTCCAAATCGAGAGAGCTCTTTTTGGTTACTTGGCCTTCAGGTGAGAGTTGATCAGTTTGTTTTCTTTGGCCTCCAAAGTACTCTCAACGTCTTCAACAACAACCATACAGAGTTGTTCATCTACATTTTACTGATCTTGATTGCTTACTGTCCAGTTTTCCCATCCATAAAGAACCACAGAGCAGATACTAGTCTGGACAAGGCTGAGAAGTACTTTTAGAGACATGATGCTGGATTTGGAGATCTTTTCACGCTCTGCCAAGTGTCAGTCTGGGTCATATTTCGTTCCTGGAGTCCTGGGTTCTCCTCTGTTATTAATAAATAAGTTAATAACTTACTTTTCTTTATACTTTGATCTGGCAAATGGATATGAAGTATATGGGTAAACCATATAAACCAATCACTTCCAGTAGGATAAGGTCCTACTGCGGTTGGACGGCACCAAATAGACCAAATAGACTTCTAACTGCTGAATCCCAGAAGTGGATTTGTCAGTTATCAGGTATTATTTAATGAATATAGAGCGTTAAGAATTCTGTGCCTGGTTCACTCTCAATTCCAGAGCGTTTTTTTGTGGCTGATGTGAATGAATTCCGAGCCATTTTCAGCGGAATAGAGTGAGAACTTTATTCTTCGTTGAGTAAAAACAATGCTCCTGCGCATACGGCCTCTATCTATCATGTACTGTATCTCCTGTCAGCTGATGGGATGGGCTCAAAGGCATGGGACTTAAAACGCATTCTTATTTTTATTTGTGGTGACATGCAGCATAGGCAGCAGGGGACAGGATGGCTTGTGGACAGCTGCATGAGCAGGGCTGGCTCTGTTAGTACAGTTCGTAATCAGCGATGCCAGGGGCCACTTGGCTGCTGGATTTTGGTAACCTCAACACTGAGGGCAAATGCTGGGTAAGGACTCAACCAGTAATAAAGAGCACGGTTACACAATAAGTAGCGCAACAGTTTTGGATGGAGCCCTGCAGACCAGTGGCCACTCAGATTCTCCATGACTGGCTCAAACTAACTGGGATACTGGGACAGGAGAGGACATGCTTATGAGGAAAGAGAGATGATTAATTAAAAGAGGAGAGAGAGAGAGACAGACAGACAGACGGTGGGTGAGTGTATGTGTGTGGGTCATGTGGGGGAGGGGTGTCTGAGGAACTAAGCCTCTTTCCTAACGTCTGCTATCATCGCAACCCAACTGCACACTCCTCTCGGGCCCATAAGCAGCCCTGCAGGAATCGCCACAAGCCTCCTCCACTGGCACAGCGAGTTAATTACCGCCAACAGAAAACATATCAGAGCTCCATCCTCCAACAGTGGATGTGCTTCCTCCCTGTAGGTCCAACGCACTTACAGTGATTCACCCTCCTTTCTCCCGACAGATACCATCTGATGGGGATTATTAAAGGTGGGCGAAATGGCAAAAATATAACATAATGATGCTTGACATTTTCACAATGCACAATACATATCATAACAGGGATAGAGACGCATGTCCACTGACTCGTGACTCACCAATCAACTCGGACTCAAGACTAAAGGTTTGTACGTTCAACCGAAAATAGCTTAACAAAAGCCAATTCGATTAGAACCAACAAATTTAATGCCATGAATCAGTAAAATCTGCCATGTTTATTTTCACATCTCAGTTTTTCTGACGTCATGTGCAACCAATGCTGCAGTTCCACTCTTGCAGGTTTGATACTGCTTCAAATGATGATGCCTTTCATTAAAAAACGAAACCTTCGTCCAGACTGAAACGTGCTGGCTAACATAGCTGAGGTTTGAATGAGTTACATCAGATTTAGCTTGAAGCCCCTCGTCTCCTCATTTTCACAATTTTCTTCTTACTATTATCTGTGTTTTTGTTGCGCTTTCCTATGAACTGACAGAGGAAGAATGCTCGTTTTTTTTCTGTTGAGAGACTCAGACTTTTTCCGCTGTATGTTTCTGTTCAGATCTGCCAAAATACCAATTAGAGTTAGTAATATGCATACATGCATTCCTCCCCCACATATAAAGTCAACGCTAGCCGCTCTGAGTCCCCAAACTCCAGCAAGTAGGCTAAACTTTTCTAAACTTTATCTGCGCATGTCGTGAAGGCTCACTCCACTGCTGTTCGCATCATGGCTAGACACTACTTCCTACTTGCATTAATACCTTGCTGGATCCTACTTTAACTGATTAACCTCAATTACTAGAGTGCAATAATGGTCCACCTTAAATGTAGAATTAAACACATAGCCTGTTAGTAACCCCTGACATCAGGCCTCGTAGCATTTCCCTCTACTTTTGTACTTGTACAATTGCACTTCACAGATATCCTGACGCACACAAGACATTTCTCCACCATATATGACCATGCTGACTCGTAATAGAAGTTCATGTGACCTCAGTTTCCCAAGCATGGCGAGCCAGTTGGCTAGCTAGCCTAAGGTTACGGATATGGTGCTGCCGAGCATTCATCCCAACATAAAATGAAAGCCTGAGTTCCACAACATTATCTGCAGAATGTAATTAGATCTCTAAAGGGGCCGTATGACGGCTTATTCTCTATTTTCACTTTTTACTCTTCATGCAGAGAGCGGTCGAGAAGAGCAAAGTGGTCTATTTGGGTGAAGTGGAAGAGGCTCAATTGTGTAGAGCTGAACTGACTGGCAGTACCACTCAGTGTTAGCACTGGAGCCGGGTTGTTCACATGTGCTGGGAGAGGCCAGTGTGAATCATATTGCAGTCTGAGAATTTTGAGCATTTCATAACTTACTTACTCGGAACCCATAGTCTGTTTAATTCACACACACAACACCCCCCCAACCCCACCCTCCCCCACCCACACACATATATGTATAAAATTATTCAAGTTTCACACTCGGCTGGGCATGTCACATAAGCAAAGACGGGCCTTAGCAATGTACCTGACTGACCCAACAACCACAATTGCGAAGATTAAGCGAGTAGTGAATCCAAATGGCCTTAACACCACGATAACGTTGCCAAAGTCTGCAATGGTGTGATATAGAAAATAGCACTAATAAACACTTTTCCAACAGCATATCTTCACAATTACACCAAACATTTCACAGGGCTTTGACAGTGGGGTCAAAACATAACATGTCAGGAGGTTAGCTATTACACTAGCTAATTAGATCTTACATCTTACAGACTGACAAGCTGTTTCAGTTTTGCCTCTTTCTTCTAACCCCCGTCTGTAGCCCTCACATAGTGGTGAATGCTCTGGTGGAATAGTAACTGACTCATCAGATTTTAATTCCAAATTTTAACATTTCAGAATTGAATTAAAAAGTCAAATGAACATTTAAACTAGGGGACCCTCAAAATAACAGTTCCAAAAAGTACCTAAGCGGTTAATAATAAGCTCCTCCCCCATTCCCTCGCACTTTAATCTTGGTTGCATCTAGATGGCGAGTGTTGATCACTGACAGTGGTTTCCACAAAAGTTTAAATTAAAGAATGTCACTGAGGTCATATATTTAATTAATTTTTCTTTAATATCATATTGAAATCATTTAAAATGAAATATGGGATCTTGATGTTGACAGACTCTCTATAATCCAAATCTTTCTGTATTAATTCCTCTTTTTTGTGGTGAACACAGACAGGTTTTAACAATTCCCAGAATGTGCTGAGAAAAGCACATTGGGACGTTCTTTGTAATGATAACATATCAGGCAAAGTGTCCACCCCTACCCTCTACTGACAGAAACCAGCTAACGGGGATTACTGAGTGGATATCTTGCATTTTTCTCTTTTTCCCTGAGTCATCCTCAACTTTGCCTCTGCAGTACCTTCCAGTGAAACCTCACCAAGAAAAAAACATTTCAATGGCAAATCTCCATTTCACTTCAGGGATGCAATCAATTTGAAAAAAGACGGCCTCCTCCTCCCCCAAAAAAGCCAAGAGAGTAATGGGACTGCATTAGAGGTCAGGCTTCTCCTCTCGTTAGCCCTGCCACACAGCCTGGCCCGCTCCACTAGAATGCATGAGCTCCTGGCTAATGTGACATATCGGAGCAATGACAGGTAGCTGCCACTGTTCTGTCGGCCCAGCCTTGACCTCGGCCTGCAGACAGCACGGAGGGGGGAGGACGAGAGGGGGGCCAGTGAGCACGGAGCACGCAGATGCTAGAGTTTAGAAAGACAGGCAGTCAATGGACGGCATCCAGAGAGACTCAGTGAGCTGGTTAATCACAACCAGATTTGAAGCATTAGGACGGAAACAAAACTCCAAGAGCTTGTAAAGTTTATGGATCCTACTCGTGTGTGCGTGTGTGCGCGGGCGCGTGCGTGTGTGTGTGTGCGCGTGTGTGTGTATGTGCATCTGCACTTTGTGTGTGTGCATTTAAGACATTCAAGTTAGACGGCCATTCATTCAAAGACTTCTAATTTGGTAACATGGCTCAATGGATTGTTCATAGAGGACATTGTTTCCTAATGGTGTCCTGCGACAATCCATCCCATGCAGCTTGAATATTCTCACACAGCTCCTGCAGATTGTGCGGTAGGGGTGGATATGAAGTAACAGCAGGTTTTTTTGGACATGTGACACACGACCACATGACAACAAATCGTTCATCTTGGTGCTGACCACGGTGCCCCCTCACATGTATTCGTTGCTCGTCTCCACCAAGACAAAAGCGGGACGCGGCACTGAAGATGACTCGCTGCCATTCTGAGTCACTCCATGACAGTCTGGCATGACACCGTTGCCGTCTTTGGCGACACTAACGTGGTGCTAGGGGCATTAACATGGTGTCTGCACGCAAGTAGTTGCTTTTTAACTCTTCTCTGAGATATGCTTCGCTCGCAAAGATGCTACCAACACAACAGCACGAGTTAGATGAAAAGCCCGTGCAGCAGGATGACCTTATATAGGGAGTCAGGTACAGAGATAAGGCCCCTCTCATGCACGGCCGAACATGAAAGTTGATTTGTCACTGGGATGTCATTTGCATGATATCAAACCTACCTATCAAGCTTCATTCCTGTGGATTCCTTTTATGGGTGACGATGAGTTAAATTGGATCCATATTCTACAGTATTGTTCCCTTATGTCCTCTCATGATGTTTGTGTGGGTTTCTTTGCTCATTAATGCCCATTCTAAACAGGCTTTGTGCCTTAGTTTACAATTTACGACTTTTTAAATCATCGTTTAAATAGTACGTCACTCTCTTATTCCAAGAAAGCTAAGGAAATTCAACTTTCCATCACATAAGCCTTTTAAGTTTTAGGAGTCAGCTGAATGGTAAGCCTGCGGTTTTAGGGGTTAATTGGTTTTTGTGTTTAAGGAGAAAACCACTCTTACCTTTGGAGTTAAAGAGTGTCAAATGGCAATTGGAACACAGCACCGATCCAGGGCAGCGGCACACAGAGGGAGAGAGAGAGAAACAAAAGAAGAAAAAAAAGTAAATCAATCTACTTTTACAAAAAAGGTCACAAAGAGAAAAAGGACTCCGCAAAAGGCTTTTACCCCTAACAGCATACAAAGTATACCACCCATAACCCGGCCTACAGGAAATGAAAAAGTCCTTTCACTTTTACCATTTAAGCCATCTCAAGGAGAGGACACATGATCTTTCATGTGTATGGTGTGGCAATAAATCATACAGGACAATAACAGAGGGGAAACCGGAGTAGGCACCCTCTCGACCAAAGTTAATCAGGTTTACTGCAGAGCTGATGAAAAGGACGGCAGGATCAACGGTGCCAAATGAAATAGGAAAAGCAGGCCTCTTAAAAAAATACAAGTTTGACAGCCTGGGTGCTGTCATGGCTAAGCGACACTGTGTGTCAGCAGCGAAATGCGGGCGGCTAAAGCATCGGCGTGTTTGCCGTCGGTAATTGAATTTGTGTTAGCTTAAAAGATTAGCACTATCTCAGGTTTCATGGCATCCTGTCGGAGCTCGGGTCACACGATGATCAGAGATTTGAGAGCGGAAATAAGCGAGGCAGATCGTTAACCTGTTATGGGGGTGCTCTGCACTGGTCAGTCCTGGTCCTGCAGTATCCCTGATCTGCATTCCTGGGTGTTGTCCCTGACTCTGAGCACGATAGCTTTCATTAAGTAATTCATAAAATGTAAGTTTGCATTCAATAACAAGTTCAAATTTAGGCCAAAATGGCACCAAGGTTCACCAATTTTTTATGTGTATCAACAATACATGCTTGCTAAACTGGAGTTAAAGGCTCACGTAGCATCACAGTTGAGCTCCCTTAAAGTTTAAAGGAAAGAAAAATAATCCAGTCATCTCATTGCACTAGGCTAACTTACTAATTTAACTTTGGGTAGCCTAATGTGCGCTGTATGTCATCACTGACACCATTAATATTTCATTAAATGTAAATTTAAATAAATTTATGAATGGACATATATGCATATTATCAGTTTCACCTTGAATTGGCTGCATTAAGGTTTACCTTGTATGTATCTTGTTCCTTATAAATGTGGCCCTCCTGCTAAATCTCTCCTGAATGCATGGCATCTTTGGAAAATCACTGATGACCACCGTCCATGGAGTATATAGATTTGCACTAGGTAGTCAGGAAACTCTTTTTTTCCCAATCCAAACAGGAGCACAGTAAACTGATTCTTGTATTTGATGATATAGACAGGCTAAAGATTTCTATCATTCAAACTAGATGCACCTTCATCTTCATAAGAAATTGATAAATTGGCCCTGCAGCTTCCTTATCAGGATGGCTGAAGATAATCGTGCAATAACCGTGCTGGCATTGAAAGCTGCAGTCTGCAATCTGCGTTTTCCAAAACACTTTCTCCCGGTAAAAAATGATCATGCTTGACAGAACATCACACTCTTCAGAAAAGTGTACTTCAACCATGCAAATTCTTTCTTCCACTTGACTCTGAACTTTCTAATTCTTTTCTTTTGTCACAGTCATCATCGTTATCTGGTCCTATTTTATTGCCAGAACTGCCAGTGGCTGTAAAGCCGTAATTGAAGCACTCCAATGAAAACTCCTATTCCACTTTACCATTCCACTTTATTTATGTTTTAGTGACCACTTTATTTTAAATATATGGCCTCAGGCGATGGCACACCATGCTACATGAGGAAAAATGTCACATCGACTGTTTTTTATTATCACGGCTCAATCTGAGCTCTATAAAGCAGATGCAGGGACAACATTAACAGTCACTGAATTCCAACTAAATCTGATCTGATGCAACTTTAACTTCATGTCCAATCAAAAAGGTCCAGGATTTGCGATGCAGAAAAAAGGTAGGGGTTTTTATGTTAACCTTCTGAGACCCCAGCGTCCTCATATGGGGACATTACATTTATGCTTCTCTGCACCATGATACTTTTTAAAACACTGACTCTTTGGCCTCATATGAGGACATTGTTTTTTTGCCAAAACAACTTCCTGTACAAAGACAACGTTTAGTTTTTATAGTTGCTAGGTCCTACTAATCACAAAAAAGTCCGGGTCTCAGTAGGTTAATGATCAACATTTGTAAACATATGAAAAGTTAACTGGTCAGCAGGTTTGGTAAAAGGACCAAAATGAATCTCACAGGCAGGTGGAGTCATGGGGGAGTCAGGAGTCTTTACGGGGGAGTCAGGAGTCTTAATGTTGAATATTCTGACCAGGGACACCAAGCAATAGGCAATGTCGACCCCTCACTGTCTACATCAGTGGTCTCCAACCCTCCTTCTAGAGAGCTACTTTCCTGCAGAACCTAATTCCTATCACAATTTGCCACACCTGCTACAGCTTATCAACCTCTCCCCAAGTCCCTGACTGGCTGGATCAGATGCATGAGCTAAGTAAGGGGTGGGTCAGTGATTTGGATTGGAAGTTGGAAGCAAACTCTGGAAGCACAGCTCCGAGCAGAACAGAGGGAGCAGGCAGATTCAAACTGTCCAATCATAATGGTGTGGGTGTTTTTCAACTACCCAATCACAGTTTAGGTTAAGATCAGGGTTAGCATTACTGGCAAAAACCCAAACAGATGAAAATGCCTACCTCTGTTCTGCAAAGACTCTTTACTCAACTCTTTGAGCAGCTCTTGAGGAGGAGGTTTGGAGACCACCGGTATATGGTGTAAATATCCACCATATGAAATTTTGTGAGGCACTGAGCAGAGATGTCATTAGTGAACAGAGTCGTTGTGAGGTCAGAGATTTGCACCCCAAGTCTCCTCTATGCCTCCTTAACTGAGTAGCCTCCAAAGAGCCATGAACAAATCTGACAGGTGTTTCCATATGAGTCGCTTTTATAAATGGCCCTGCCTCCCGTTGGCTATTTTTCTGTGGGCCGAGGCATAATTCACAAGAATTGTTCAATTCAAGCGGGGCAGTAGAGCGTAGTTACGTGAGAATCGGGAATGGTGTGACTGGGGGCCTGCAGTCTGCCCCCATCACAGACCACACAGAGGATTCCAGCTGACACAAAAGAACACTCACTCATTCATCATCTAATGAAGTTAGAATGAATGCAGGGCCAGGGGCCCTCGCCAGGCGGAAAAAGCAAGAGCTGGGGAACAGAAAGAACCCCAGCAGCCAATCCAGACGCATGCTAGAGGCAAAGGGCCTCGATGAATGTAAAGGGTTAGCTTGCCCATGTAAGAATGTCATGCGAGTGACCCAGCATGGGAGTCATAATTAGTACAGCAATGCAGAAAATGCCAAGGGGCAGGGGAGAGAGTTCAAGCTGACGGGGACAACCGGGGCATCTTTACCCATCATAAATGCCTTAAAATGATCTCCTGCTGACTTGATTGCATGCTTAAATGCTAGAGCTCTTACAAAAGAAGAACTTTGTCAAGGGGGAAAGGAATTATGTGGTCACTAGGTTAAAACACGTTGGAGATCTGGGAAAAAACGCAAAGCGCGATCTGACTCAACGATGAGTCGAACAGAGGTTGTGCATGGCATGTGAATTCTAAACTGCACTTGACATTTCCGCTGTGTCAATGCTACCCAACATTTCCCTCGAAATAGAGGCAGAAAACTGAGAAACGGACACAGCGCCTTGCCCTTTCATATCTACATTCTGAACAATGCTTGAGTATGTACAGAAGATACAGGAGAAGCTTTTCAACAGACGGCTCCTTTGAATCATTTCAGTTGGCTTTCAGAAGCATGACCCTGCTGAAGCTCGCAGCAACTCTCCATTCACACCAAATGGAGGCGAGAACCTTGAATCAAGATGAAAGAGACCCTCACCCCCGCTCACTTTCTCTTGCTAGCCTTCTTTTCTCTCTGTGCTCATGTACAGGGGCACCAAACACACCACCCCAAACACCTCAAGATCTCATGCTGGGTTTGGTTGGGATGTTGTCCAGGGACACGGCCTCACTGCTGGACTTTGCGGTCAGGAGAGCCATGTCACAGGACACGCTTCACTCTAAATCTTCTTTACGACAGCTGCAGAAGTATGACTCGGAGCGCAAACGTGTCTCCTTGATAACTGTTAGAGCATCTCTTCTCAAAATAGGTCACCATATGCTGAGCCCCAACTGGGGTGCAACACACTGGCATTCTTTACAACGATGGGATCATTGATTTCGTCTGAAGCTTCCCGACTGCACCAGCACATTTGCTCCATAGCCAAATAAACAGGGACATTCTTAGTCTCCTAAATGCACACGCACAGTAAAACAATGTGACCTGCCGAAATGAAAGGGACAGGCAATACGGCACAATGTACACTCATCATCAAAAGAAGTGCTGGACTGCAAGGCTGATTGGGAGTAAGATAAATATGACTAGGATCAAAAAATGTTGATAAATTTAGACGGACTTGTGTAATATTTATTGAGCTACACATACAGAAGTCTGTCTCTCAATATGGCGTCGGCCCGACATGTTTGCTAACGCAACATGCTAGACGTCTCGGCATGGAGTTGTAGAGGTTCCCAATGGTGTCCTGTGATAATCCATCCCATGCAGCTTGAACATCCTCACACAGTTCCTGCAGATGGTGCGGTAGGGGTGGAGGTGGAGTGACACCAAAGGACAACAAATAGTTGATCTTGGTTCGGACCATGGTACCACCAACGGATTTTTGGGTCATCTCCACCAAGACAGAAGCGGGACTCATCACTGAAGATGGCCCGCTGCCATTGAGTCACTCCATGACGGTCTGGCATGACATCAGTGAAATCTATGACGACGTTGACATAGTGTAAAGGGCAGTGTCACAATGACAGGATGAGTCATGAAGGCACCACTGCTCCGAATGCCTGCAGAGGTGGCTATTGGGTCAGTCAGGTACAGCGACAAGACCCATCGTTGCTCACGTCACATGTGCAGATGAGCATGAAGCTTGAATCATTCACATGTGTGACAATGTCACACCTACCCACCCACTTTCATTCCTGCTGATTCCTTCTGGGTTCAACTATTTGTGCTGCTATTCTTTTAATAATGAGTGTATTCTTTATAATTGGAACAAGAATTGTGAATATCGTGAATGATTTTTATCCAGTATTTGGCATACTGTGTGCACTAAATCCTGTTAAACCAGACTAATTTTGCTCTTTATATAATGAAACATGAAGTTGGTAAGATTTGTTCATCCCTAAAACTATAAATACATTGATTTGTAACAACATTTCCCGTCCTGTGCTGCACTAAAGCCAATTAAACCAGACTAATTAAACTTTCCTTGTAATGAAACATGCAGTTGCTAAGTGTTATTAAATATTGATGATTTCCACAACGTGCTCAGAGAAGCACACTGTGACATACTGTAATGCATTCATCACAATAATGATTAATATGGTCAGGTTGCCCAGCAGCTCTGGCTAAAATGATAACAGATTAACCAAAGCAACCAGATGAACTACAATGTAACCAGACTGTAAAGAGCAAATACATTTTTCTCATTCTAAAACATGCATTAATGTAACAATGGTGGACCTAAATGATACACTCAGAATAGCCCTGCTGCCAGAAATGCATAGGGCTATTACTATTACACGCCTCCAAAGGTAGCGTTGCTTCGAAATGGCAAACAAAGCACCACAGAGATGAATGCTCCACTTAAACCCAGCCTATAAATTCAGTGTATACTATTTTCAGTATCAACAGAGGAGATCTGGGACCACTCAAAGAGTACCGTCTCTCCTTCTTTGTGTCAGATGCCGAAACCAAAACGCCAGCTTTTTGAGTGACTGGTCGAGCAGAACGGCTCATCTACACTACAGACAGCTTAAAAGCTACTCCAGCATGGGGAAACTTCAGAGACAAGAAGATGCAACATCCCTGAAGCCCAAAAATATCCAGCTTAGCACAAAAGGTGATCTTTGTAATCAAGTCGAGAATACCACAGCTATTCCTGTCCTGTAGCTTTCTATTTGAATCTGAAACCATGTCTAGACTCTCAATGATGCACAATATTGTCATTGCTCTGTCAATCAAGACGTGTAAAAGGGACAACAATGACGAAGGTATAATAACAATATGCAGCCCGGACCTTTGATAATGATGGTGGTGGCATCTCCATACTGACTAAGAATGAACTATCACATCAAGATCAGACGCTGGGAAAATGAAATGAGACTAAGTAATCAGCAAGTCATCAGCTAAGTAAATGAGCATGCTATAGGGCACGAAGAGATATTGGTGGGGCACCACTGATTTCAATCCAGATGGCTCTAACGGCACAACACCAAGCTCCCTCTGGTACTTGCATAATTTATGAACGCAGGGTACAGAAATATACAAAGTTTGCGGCTGCCAGAGTAAAAAATAATCATTTCCGAAAATATGAACGCCGTCATCAACCAGCAGAACTTCTGCTGACATTGAAGGTGTTTGAATCCTTGCATAATTAGCCTAGTGCTTAACACCCCGCATGCTCTTCTTTTTTCATTTTCACTGTTACAAAGTGGTTTTAAAGTAGTCTAAAGTTTCCCTACTGTAATCTTCCATAACAATGTCCCAGCGAAATGAGCACTGCCTACCAGGAAGAATTTGATTATAATTACTAGGGATGCACGATGGGAACTGACAGATCAAACGCATAATTTGACCAACTGTCAGTTTATTATTTCTGCTTTGGCTGATTTGTGGTGCAGTTTTAGGAAGGGAGTGTAAGACAGGTGTTTAAGTGTTGCTGATTCACCTCCACTAAAACGTCATAGCAAATTGATGACTGACTGTTCTGCTAAATATCCAGTGACCTATTTCTTCCTTAATTTGATTCATGTTGTTTAAATTCATTTTGAATTGGGTTTGGCCTGTTAGAGGAAAATTCTAACGACTGTTTAAAATTGTTTCTTCAATTTAATGAACAGATATACACAATTGAGTCACATTATTGAAGGAAGTCATGAAGGAAGTCACGTTTGGGCGTTCTCTGGGCCCACTCATCCAACAGGAAGGCACTCTCAAACGATTTTGGTATGAATCCATCCTTGCACATCACATACACCCATACAGGCTGATTGTATACCCTATGGGACCTTCCAGCAAAACATGTCACACAGCTAGGAATACCCTGGCCCCTTATTTCCCCAGACTTGAACCCAATTGAGCATCTAGGGGGCCACCTTATTCGTGGTGTTCGCTCTATGGGACCACGCACCCTTCAGCAGCTGTGTGATGCACTGCAATCAGCATGGCTCCAGATACCTGTGACAACCTACCAGGGCCTTACTGAGTCAGCCCGTCTAGCTTACTTCAGAGGTCATAATAATATGACTTGACTGTGTAAATGCATAACACGTAGTTCTTGGTCTTTTTACTGCTTAAAATGAAAGCGTTCAGTAACTTGCAAGACAGCCCTGCAAAAAAACAAAACAACGAGAAATGAAAAATAACGGTATCCATTGCAATTGTCATATCGCTTCCCCCTAGGTGTAATTCTGGGAACTATTTACACCGATACCTCCAATGTGTCCAATATTTCAATGGCTGGGCCATTATGTTAATGCAGTGAGTTTTAATATGCCAATGAATTTCATCCTTCAACTCAAGCAAAGAAAACAATTTATTCAACAGCCTGCCAGCGGCCTAATGGACACACTTTATCTTATTTACTCTTGGTTTCAATACTCCTCAAATTTACCGTGACCATGAATCTTTATTTTTAAATTCTGGGCATCCTGGGACGGATCATCTCATTGCAACAGCAGATCTCAAGGATGCAGTGAAAGTCATAGGACACTGCCGAATCCCTGCTTTATAGAAAACGTCTAGATTTTTCCACTACTTGTGCATGTAGACTTTTTTTGGTCAATGTTTGTTTGTACAGAGGACATAAGGAGGCAACACTGTAGTTTCTCTCGGCTTCCTCAAGACTGTTGCAAGTAAATAATTTTCACAAACAGAGTGTTCCAGAAACGCCTTCTGTCCATGCCAATTTGATATGCACCAGCCAAAAAAGAACAGCACACCAACTCGGTGCTGGACTAGAAGTTTGCTCATGATTTTTAGAGGCTTCTACATACAGGATCTATTATTTTTTCTTTTTTCTGCTGACATAAAACAAACGAGGTGAAGGAAAAATACAGACACCAGATTGAAGGTGGCTAAAAAACGACATTAAACCTCCATAAAGTAGCATGTTTGGTAATTACATGGGACATTGAGCGCTTAAACATTATTGGCATGGGACAGGTTCTGAACTACAAAATGAGGTGCGGTGGACGGAACGATTACAGCCAGATAAAACCTAATTTTCCATTTCGTGCATATCAGCTATGGCCCAAACTGACCGCAATCTTCTCTGCTATTTTTCAAGCCCCTTCTGTTCATGCTCACGTTGAATAAATAATGATCCAGCATTACTCTACCAAACGTGTGGGGATTGAACAACCAGAGATAACAAACAGCAGCAGTTTCAAATTTGCTAAATATTTTGGAGGGCAAAATGAAGCCCTCAGTTTCCCTGGAGGATGAAAGCAGCCCTGTACTCCACTCTTCTATAGTTTATTTAGTTGAGGAGGCTTGGCTTACAGTGATAGAGCTTGTGTCAACACTCGGCCAATACCGAATTACAAAGAGCAGGAGTGACCGTGCACAATACCCCACTGCTAGGCTACAGGAGAGGAGGAGGAGATCGGGAAGGCTTTGGCAGTACCCCATACCAAGTAAGCCAAAAAAAAAAAAAGAGGGGCTTCCATCTTTATACATCATCTGAAAAACATGAGCGCTCAGCACCTTGCTAGGCACATAGACGAATACATCTTCTGGTGTTGACAGAGGGATAGCTGTGATTGCCATCAGTCAGCTGTCAGGTATTATAGAGAGCGGTTCAGAAGCCTCGTCCGATAACGTTTCCACTTCACCACTCCTGTCACATTAAGCCTCACCTTGACTAAAAGAGTGGCCTTTACGCCCACATCTCCTAACAAGCTTCCCTGTGAGTAGCGCGCTGTTATAACCAAAGAGCTGAGCCTGAAGACAACTAATATCTGCCACCTTTGCGATGGAATGGCCTGATGCAGCGGCCCCAGTCGCTGGGCACTTTGAGGAGCTGTGTGAAATACAGCTTTTTATTAAAGACGTGGTTGACAAACTGTCACAGCGGCTGGAAAAAACGATTCTAAATGGCAGTGGAGCTACAGGCTTTGCACTGAGCCCTTTACCTTGAATGCTTGCAAGCGAAAAATGAATGAACCAGTGTCTGAACTACAGCCTTGAAAGAATATGCCGGATTCTGCGCAACGTTCTTCCTCAGGTGTTTACCTGAGATGCTGAAGTCTTGAGCTTGCACTATAAACCTGGGACACGGTAAGGCCATATTGCATCTGTGACGCTACACACATGACTGCGCGATCTGCACTCCAACAGCAGTCTCAACCAGGCCATGGTACACCGCGGCCATCTGATATGGACGATCTGCGGTTGCCGAGATTGTAGATTGGACTGGAAATCTTCTGGTGCCAGGAAATTCCCCCCGGTGCTAAGCAGAGCCGAGTCACATTCCATTTAATTCACACCTTTCTTCAGTTATTTCCCTGTAAACAACTGTTTCCTCCAATAGGGCCTCGCTTTCTCAGCTGGCCCCATCTATTTGCAACATCCGAACCACTAAACAACACAAAATGCCCAAGCCTAAATACACATAGTGGCTCTCCTTACGACTCTCTGTTTTTCCAAGCAGAACGGGCCACGGTAGCGTTTAGAACATTTAAGGGTCATTAGCATCAGCCTCTGCGGAAGGGTTATTTTTTCTCCACACTCCTGGCATAAGGGAGAAAGTAGCACGCATGTGATGTCTCGTGGACTTAAAGGATTCCATCGTCTTTGTCTCAATGAGTCGCAGATGTTCTCTCCTCTGATTCCCACTGAGGACACTGTAAATATAAAAGGCTGCTGAGCCTCAGCCAGTAAAACCGAAAACACACTACTGATCCCCCGATAGTCTCAGAGACGCAGAGGGCCCCCCTCTAAAGAAAATATCCCCTTTGATTTCAGCGCATGCAACGAGCTTTATGGCCTACCGCTCAAGAATGCAATCAATTGCACCATTCAGCTGCTTTGACACTGGCGTACTTCAATAAGCGTTTAAATAATAATAGAAGCAAAGAGTAATAAAAGTTTCCAGATGTTGAGGTTAGCCAGCTAGCGCAGGGGGTGGGGGGACTCCAGACCGCAGAGAAATAGTTTGGTCCATGTTAATACAATTTATTGTTTGTCTGCTATCTTTCATAGCACGGTCAGTTGTCATGCTGTGAATTCGGAACCCAGGCAGAGATGAGGTCGTTCGATGGGATCACAGGAAAACCTATGAGTTTGGTGGGCTTGGGCATATCCAGAGGGCCGTGACCTTGGGTTTCAGGTTCTCCTGGCTCCCTGCAGGACAATGAATTAAAAAGCTAGCACATCGATTCGGTAGCACTGAAACAGTCACATCACTTGTTCCACTGGAGGGCTTAAGATGTTAACCTTTAGAGAGCTCTGAGCAGGCAAAAGCAAGATGAGTGACTGTGACTGTAAGTTCTACCAGAGAACAAGACGAGATGAGACAAGGTGCCTTCCAGGGCTGCAGGAAGTGTATTAAAAATGAGATCCTTTAGGAAGTAGTTAACTGGGTGGATGGCTACTGAGCAGCTTCAGGTGCTCCGCCCATAGAGGTAAATAACCCATCAGATTTTTACCGCATGATTAGGTGGTGATTAAAATTTAGTTTGACTGTCTATCCGCACAACTGTATGTACGCACTTCCACACACTGATTCTATCAGCCTAATGGGAAACGTATCCGACTAAAAGCCAGACATGAGCACGAAAACAAGCCTGTGGAGCATCGGTCCTTAAGAGGTTGCAAGATCGATCCCTTGTGATGCCACAGCTGCACATGGCCAGGAGCCCAAGAGAGCATCACTAGCCTAACTCGGTTTGGACTGGTAGGATCTAAATCTAAATCGGTGAGGCCAATCGTTCTCTGAGTCGGGAGTTTTTGAGCCATTTTGTGATGTTCATGATTTTCACACAGAGAAATTTCACCCATCCTTAAAGTGAAACACCCACATACACTAGTGAACACACAAACTAGGGGGCAGTGAGCACACTTGCCCGGAGCGGTGGGCAGCCCTAACCACGGCGCCCGGGGAGCAGTTTGGGTTTGCTCAAGGGCACCTCAGTCGTTACTGTCAGTTCAGGGAAACGAACCGGCAACCCTCCGGTCACAAGACTGGTTCCCTACCCTCCAGCTCAAGACTGTGTGGAATGCTAACTGATCTATGTTAGCTGATGTAACAGAATTAGCAGTTAGTGTTCACCTCCAAGCATGTTGCTTTGTCGAATGATATTAGGGTAGCCACAGTTTAAAAAGATGCAGCAGGTGGGCTGAATGATTTGGCGAGTATCTAATTATAATTTTTCAGCAATTAATTTCTATTAATCATTATGCAGGCATGAAAGACAATCAGCACTTCCACTTTACTGGGCAGTCCAGCCCTACAGTGGTAACAAAAAGCCAGTGAACCTTTTGGAAGTTCCTGAATTCAGGGCTGATTATTAAAAACATGCAGTCTGATCGTTATCTAAGTCCCAATTACAGACACAAGCCAGCTAAACTAATATCACACAGACAGCTGTATTTCTGGTGTCGTTTATTGAGCACACTGCATTAATATCCACAGTGCAGTAAGTGAACCACTGGATTTCCTGTAGAAGCAAATACGGTTTGTACAATGTTGAGGAGGAACTTTGGACCACTTGTCCCTGCAGATGTTTCAGCGCATCAATATTCCAGGGACGCCCTGCTCGCACAGCCCACTTCAGGTCATATAACAGTACCTGAACAGGGTTATGGTCAGGACAAATCTCCTTTTTCAGACACTTATAATCGCCCTTACATACGCCTCTAAAATGTTTTGATGCATCTTTAAATTCAACAATGGAAGCAAATAAAATGGCTACCCTTGGAGGAAGCACATGCTAAGTTGGCTTGTTAGCATTCTGCGATAAAACAAGACCCACTAGCAGGTGCGGGTTAGGGGGTTGAATTGGCATTGACTTAATGATCGTCTTTCTCTTCTCATCCGGGTTCGACCTGAGGAGGTTGGGTTCCACCCTTGAGCCTGGTTCCTCTCGAGGTTTCTTTCTTACTCAAGGGACTTTTTCCTCTCCACTTTTGCCTCTGGCTTGCTCAAGGGGGGCTTGGACCCGGTCCCCCACCCTCCCTCCTATGTCTGTACATTAACTCAGTGTTTTTCTTTTTTATAACAAACTGATTTTCTGTGAAGCTGCTTTGAGACAACGCTGGTTGTTAAAGTGCTATGCAAATAAATGTTGATTGATTGGAAACTGGCTTAGAACAAAATTCCAGCGTCCTATCTAAAATGTGAGATCTAAATCATTTGGTCTTGGCTATATCAAGCAGTGGAACCCCAGCTACCGAGTACCTTGCTCCTTGGTTCCATCGAAGTGCCACAGCACAACAATATCGGCTTCATAAACGAGTTGCCGCAAAGGAGCAAAAACAGCCTGCCATTAAACAGCCACCAAGCCTGACTCTTACCATGCTGTTCATTAAAAGATAAGGACACATGGCAGACCAGTCCCTCCATTTGAATCAACTTCAAGCCCTCCTGAAAACAAGGCTATTAGGGAGGCTGATGGACATTTTAAATGACACGAGTTAAATCATTTCCTCATTAAGCCTTTCAAATTGAGCACTCGGCTCAAGTAACTCCTGTTAAGATAAGTAAGCTTAAATTTTTAATATGTTCTGAGCAGCTCCTCTAATAGGCACCCCTGAAACCTGAGAGGTTTATGGAATAATTAGGACTAACTAACTGACGGCTATTTATTCATGTTAGCAAGGCTTTTTTTCCCCTCAAAGGAGGACAATGAGCAGCTGGAGATTCTTCCTGCTAATCACGCCAAAATTTCTAACCACAAGTTTTCAGAAAAGTGATTTCAAGAGGGAGGAGGGCAGTGATAAGAGGGCTGGCGGGTCGCAGGATATGCTCATAATGTGGTGATTAGCCAGATAATCAGAGGCCTCTACAGAGGCCTTTCTAGAACACTGGGGGGACGATGGTCAGAGACGTAACCCTGTGGACACACTGACTCATGTCTGCCTAATTCTCAATTACTGAGCCAGACTTATAATTCTGCCTGTCTATAAATTGTTCATTGCTTGCAGATGTGAAATATGGTTATTATATACGGAGCTCATTCCAAACCATGAGCACAAATGGATTTTTCATCATCTTATATTTCATCCCTCAATCCAGAGGCTTAAAATTCAGTTAATAATCGACAGACTTGTATGGCAATTACTATGTAAGAAATATGTGACTTCATCAAATACCTTAAACCTGGGGCTTATTATAAATGCATACATATATATATATATATATATATATATATATATATATATATATACACAAGGACAGGTTTAATAACAGTATATATATATATATATATATATATATATATATATATATATACATATATATGTGTGTGTGTGTGTGTGTGTGTGTGTGTATATACATATATATATATATATATATATATATATATATATATATATACATACTGTTATATATCTGTACCTATTGTTAATTATACATTTACTACTATGTAATTATTATGTAATTACATGGTAACAACTACAAAAAATGATACATAGTTATGAGAGTGAGAAACTGAAGAGGAACTGAGGTCTTTAGGGTTTACAAGGTTAACTGAGATCAGCAATGAGTGCTATGTGCGCTATGCATGCTGTAAATATTTTAAGAGTAAATATTTAAGAGTTAATAAAAGAGGAACAGGCTTAGTTATTTCAATAGCTTCTTAAAGTGTCACATACCGTATACATGACATTACACCTGCCCCATCGTACGAGCACAGAAGAATAACTTCAAGGATCATGACCTTGAGAAGTGCTTACTGTAACTTGCCAGCAGATTAGACTGCCTTGAACTGCTGAGCTCTCTGAAAATGAACACCAGTGCTTAACACTTGGCCAAGAAGTTGTGACTTTCCAGTCAACTCCACTGGAACTCCACTCTCTGTGCTGTTTTATATGCTTTTCTCCGCTCCGTAGAGGACGCTGCAACTCTGGCAAACACAAAATTAGTCAGCAAAATTTAGGCAGGCTAAAAAGTCACTGGACCTCAGCAGCAAACACTGTGTTTGGCAGCACCGACACTAGTGAAGTGTCTCTCTGGTCCTTTATGGGGAGGTTCTGGCCAGGACACACTGGAATACTTAAGAGTGTTTACAGAGGGCCTGATTCTACTAGCCAAGAAAAGTCAGATGGTTGCGATTGCCTAGTGGAGCTGAGAGATGTAGTGTAAGGTGCGGATCAGACTCGCAGGCCTATACTCATTCATTACAGCACGGCTTGAGAATGCGCCAGCTATATCTTACAAGGAGAAGAGAGTAGGGAGGGTGCAGTGGAGAGCGACAGACTGCGCTTTACCCATGTGGTGTAATTTAAAATGCATCAGATGCAATCCTACGATTCGATTTCCCTTCCTGCGGAATGCATAAAGGGTGCTAAGTCATTTAACTTTAATAAAGAGATTGTGATCTAGAGAAAAAAATTATTTCGCATTTCCACCAGTGTTTGCGTGTGAGAGATGGAGCAGATGCCGTGCCTCGGCTGAGCTGCAACGCTCAGCACTGGGTCTTAGCTGCGAGAGGCACCGTGCCATCTCGTTTTACAGTTAAAAACAACATATCGAATTTGGGTTTTTACTGGAATGCCCCTTTGTGGCAGCCAAGTTACACAACGCCTTTCACACTGGGCTTCCTGTGGGGAGAGCAGCACCGGTATCTACCGGCCTCTACATCCAGTTCAGGCCAAACCACGGTCACACTGATTAAAGTCGAGCAAAGTTCAGTTTTTCTATGTCTTACTTTAGACAAAACCTCACCCAGCTGAGAAGCTGACAGCACTGGGAGTAGGCAGGAGGGGATACCATCAATCTCACCTTAGCACACCAAATAAAGTTAAATCAAGCCCTTCTGTCATTCTGGGATTCGCAGCGGGCATCTGAGCATTCAGTCCATTTGAAACTTCTGACCGAATATCTTCACGACCCAAAGAAAAACAAGCATCCGCGATACAGCAACTTTACAGGAGAGGGCAAAAACCTCATCTAATTTGAATGTAAGTCAATGGAACCAGATTTTTTTCCAAGCCATTCTGGGCCATTTCTGTTGGTCCATTCATCACGAAGATTTCACACAATGTAAACGGCAGCTGCCGTGTTCAAATGATGCATAAATGTAGAAATCGACAAATAATTTAATGAATGGAGATGAATAGGGTGTAGTTCTTTGGACAGTGACGTTATCAAGAGGCGGTGTTCAACTTTTGTAAGCAAAGGAAACGTTTCTCTAAAGGGTCTACAGAGTTAGATGGAGTCATACTAGAAGTAGATGTTTAGGAAAAAAACAAATGCTTCCAGTTCTATTCAGGGGTGTCTTTGCTGCTGGTGACGGAATAGAAGATGGCTTATTGTAGCTGCAAACTAATCCAGAGTTGCTACTAACCCTGGAAGCTAAACGACTGAATATAAAATGCAGAACAGAATTACACATACACAAAAGAAACAGTAAGCATCCAAGCGGCAGATACAGTGAGGAGAGAATCTACTTTTTCAGATTGGAATATTGAAGAGAGACGTTTTGCTTCATGCCGAATAATTACTTTTGGCAGGGACTGTGGGGATTAAATCCAAATCCAAACTAGTTTCGCTCCAGTACACAGAACAAGAGACAAGAAAAGAGCATTCAATTTGAGTTCAGCCATTGTGTCCTGCAGAGGCCGTAGGTACCCTTTTTGTCTCCCAGTGGCAGCGTTAGGGACAAAGTGTGACAGTGTTTAGGCAGCTATAAGCCAGGGCCCGAAAACGAAAAGCTATTGAAGAGTAAAATTCGAACATTCAGGGTGAATATGGCTAAGGACACCCTGGGCCCAACTGACCACTGGCAACCACCAGCAGTCTCGCCAACAGCTGCATCAGGACTGTGCTTTCCACTTGCTTCCTTAGACCACTCAATAGTAGCGTTGTTGTCCTGCCTCTCAAAGGCATCCTTATGCACTGTTCTCTCCACACAACTGTTAAAACTCAGTGACGTTAAGATATGCATACCAGAGAGGAGTTATAATCTCCTCAACCGTGCTGCCGTAATCAAAGGGGAATGTTACATTGTGTTAAGATGCCAAAGACCAGTACGATGACTGATACAATCTCTGTATTCGAGTACAAAGGGATTTGGAAACATTAGCATTCTTCAAAGGGCACCAGAGACCTTCAAAGTTCATTTCTGTGAATGGCTATCTTAAGTACTGGGTATGATCTGGGAAAATCCAGGCAGCTTTGGGCATATTAAAATAAAACCTGGCATAAAGGAAACCATATTTGGACTACCTCGGTCTGGAGTGCTTGTCTTACATTGCACCTATATTTGTATAAGGAGAAAATACCTGTGAAAATAAGCAATAGGGAAAGCTCATGGCCTTGACTAATTCCTATGGCATGGGAAAAAACCCAACAAAACAAAACGAAAGTAACACAAATGGAGGCGCAGTGATTAAGTTTGCTCCCCAAATGCATTGCACAAATATACCATAGTCTTCTGAACATTCCACCGTGCAACTTTATCCCCTCCATCGCAACTGTACGGGTGAGCTCTTCCGCTCTGCATTCAGCCTGAGATCATAAACATACACCGTCCAGAATCCAGAGCGCAGACCACCAACCGCTGCTCAGCCTCTCGCATTATACTCCCGCTAGCAGTACAAACTTACCAGGCTAACACGGCTAAGCGACATTTTCAATATGAACTCTGTGTGCTTACACAAGCCAAGGCAAACAAGCTGTGCATGTCGACTCATTTCAACACCTTAACACGTGAGGGTACGTGTGAGCACCCCCCCAGCACCGAGTTTACTTTTACAAAGAGTCAAGAACTTTGCCTATGTCTGGCTTCAACGCGTAGAGACACTGACTAAAGTGTTCAGTGGGTTCCAATGAACACTCTGGACGTCCACTGGAACCCATTAAATCAGGAAGCACAGAAACAGTGTCATGGCTACCGATGGTTTCCTAGTCTGCTGGGCTGAAAGCATGGCAGGCACCTGTTAACCCACTCATGTCTGGAATTTTTAATCAGAGAAGATCGGAAGAAGTTTGATGAGAGCTGCTCAAACCATCCAGCTAAAATCTATATCTTTGATTTATGATATCAAATTCAAGGCCATATGGAAAATAAGAACGCTCAAAGGAACCAAACTGTCAGCTGACATGGCTACTGTTCATCTTTAAACAAGGCTAATCAAAGGTTTCGATCCACCTTAAGTGCTCCAGCTTGTACAGCTGCCATTTAAGGTGGAACGGAATACTCAGAAAGCAAGCTGGTGATTTGGAAGCCAATTTCAGACGTCCCACGTCTTTAACGGGACTGTGGGCAGCTTTAATTCAAAGTGGTTAGTTCTATGTGCGTATTTCACCCTGGCCAGCTTCTCAAACCATATTTAAACAATACTGAGCAGCTCTGCTCAGCATTTGTCACTGAAGAGTTGGGCATAGAAGGGGTTAATATGATTCTGAAGCCTTCTGTTGGTGCAGCAGCAAAAGCCTGCCTGCCATATGCAACTATTCCTGAAAGAGACATTAACCCAGCATCACTGTTATCCAATCTTAATTCCATCTGAACAATTTCAATCATTTCAAAGCACATTCTGATAAAGTGCTGTAGAATGCCGAGTGCAGGTTACAGGGAGGTTAATGAGTGCTTATGCAAGGTCAGGGATTTGTCCTAGTTCCGAGCCTATGGAGCAAATTTGCCCCGAAAGGCTCTGTACAAGGCCAAACGGCTGCGTAGAAGAAAGCCACGACTGTAAGCTACTCCAACAGTAGCACACAGAGCCTCTGTCAGCCCCCGCAAATGGTTAAAACCGTCTCAGGGTCTTATCCTATTGGTAAAGTAAATAAATAATGTTCTGCATTATTTCTGCTTTGTGAGCGTGAAAAGTTAAATAGTGGCACTGCTTTCAACTGAGGATAATAGAGACTACTGTAGTCGCTCATCTGCTCAAAGAGTCCAAATCCCACTGCACCGGAACTCCAAATACGTCTGGCCATAAAAGAACAACAGCCATGAAAATGTCATTACTGGTGGAGGCGACCCAGTGTGACTCCAGAGGAGCACCAGCAGTCATTTACAATCAGCCCAGCCATGCCCAAACACCACCGCAGTGTGGAGAATGGAGAGAGACACAGTGAGAGAGAGAGAGAGAGAGAGAGAGAGAGAGAGAGGGAGAGAGAGAGAGAGAGAGACTGTGGGGAAATCTAAGAGAACTCCATCTTCTCGGATTTTACAGATAATAAATGCAACAGTACTTAAACATTTATGGCGAGAACAAAAATGTCTCGAGGTTACCGAGGCTCCTCTAAGATGAACACTTACAACATCTCAGGCTATTATCACTTCTACACGGCCCTGGAAAGAGGACTAATGAATACAGAGCATGTCTGCAGAGCAGCTGGCCCATTAAACTGCAGTGACGGGTTTTTTTTAAGCCACATCTCTAAAAATAAGAATGAAAAAAAAATACAAGCATCACTTGCAGAATCAAACAACAAAACAGCCCAACTGCTCCCCAGCACCCCCAACCCCAAGAGTCTTTTATATCGTCCTGAGCACACAAAGGAGCACGCCTCGGCCACTGGCTCGGCCCTAGCCGCTCTCTGAAATATAATCAGGGGGCCGAGGTGGAAATAAATCCAGTGGACAGCTGCTACTTTTGCACATTGTCCGACAGGCCAGTCGAAGTAACATATGTTCCCCTTGGAGCCTGGCAGCTGAAGTGTAAAAGCAACTGTGGACACAATGAGTAGGGAACCTACCATCTCAAGAATGAGGAGATGGAAGAAGCCATGCATGTGCAAAAGAGCATTAGTCATTATTCTGCATGGAACTCTTAATTCCAACCACACGTTAGGGTCAGCACCACACTACTGCAGTGTTGAGTGTTGGTTGCACAAGGCACCATTTGATACTGTAAAAAAAATACCGCTGGCCCACTTCAACGGGGAGACATTATGAGTGGTGATGACTCATTTCAGCATAACAAGGTTAAATCTCATCTGAAGCCCACGCATAAATTCCACAGCTTAAGCTTTCACTGTCAATAGTTTATCGTGTCTTGCAAGACCAGGAAAGAAGTCACGTTTAATAATCTCGTGGGGATACGCTGTTTCAATCTAACCTTGACACATTTCGCTGTTTTCTCCTCAACGCTATTTTCGGAGCTGGGCGAGAAGCTAGGACAGGAGCTAGAACGCTCCTGGGAGGAAGAGTGAGGGAGAGAGAGAGCGAGAGAGAGAGAGAGAGAGGGAGAGAGGGGATGGGGGAGGGGTGTGGGTGGGAATAGAGTAGAAGAACAGAAAGCCAGCCCCGCCCTGCTTCATCAAACCTATTGTCTTCCCCTCGGATTTATCAGCAACTAGTGACGTTCCACACTTTCTAGATAGCAAATTCGCGCAAAGTCTCACACAGAGACACAACAGCCAAATCATTTCATTAAGTCTGACAAGAGATCACATCAAGCCCCTGTGGATCCAAGGTCCGGCATAAACCACTCAGCCAGACTCCGATAAGACTCGGAACGTTGCACAGCTATCTCTGAACCTAGCCGGCAAATGGAGACAATCACGAGCCTCTTTTTTCCCCTCCTTCGTTCCCACATTGATCAGACTGCTGCCGTAAACATTGTCCTGGGATAGAGAGAGAGTGGCAGTTCTAGCCTCTATTACCCTGACTCCAAACATGGTCCTCAAGCTTTTCTCCCCACCCTCCCCGACAAAGGTCTGTAAGTAGAACAAGCTGCAAAGGCTGCCTCTGCAGAGTAGACTTTAGAGGGCTGAGATAAAGTCTGACGTCAGAGAGCCGGCCTGAAGTCCGAGGGCCTGATTGTATCTGCTAATAACAGGTAGCGTGAGAAGCCATGGCAAACAAGCCCACCGAACAATGCCCGAGTGAGTACGCTGTCCCTATGAGACAACCCGGTGCACACTCAGAAATGTGCAGCTAGCGCCAATAAGTCCCTACGCAGCCCCCTGAGCTTTTCCTCCATCTCCACAGGTGCTCTCAATAGCCAGTCACCACCAACTTGGAAGGGAGCCCTTTACTCTCATTTGAATATCTAAGGGGTCCTACTCGCAATTTTGCCTAATTGCTTGAGAGCCCACCAAGGCCTGCTCTTTAAAACCGAAACACGGTATCTAAATTGAGCCCTCCTGGAATTCTGATTAGAATAATGGAAATAATATTGATAAAGGGCATAGAAGTGAGGAGAAAAGGAGACAGAATGAGAAAGCTTCAGAGGCAAGGCTTACATTTAAAACCACAGGAACATCTAATCGTATTATAAGAGTGCCATTTATAAAGGCCCTGGCGAGTTCCAGAGCCCCTGTCTAGCTCATTTGAGCCCCTGTCTAGCTCATTTTGAATCATTCAGGACCCCACCTGCGCAGCCGTGGCTGCATTAGAAAATTGGATTCCAAATAAACATAACCAATCAGGATTGGAAGATTCCTCCACAGTGTTTCCCATAAGTCTGAAACAAGGTGGGGGGCACTGTCAGGGTGTGTGGAGGGGGTTTCTTCTAATGTAAGGATGAATACGGATAACTCATCACAGCAGGTGGTTTTAGATGTTGGTTTTGGTTTCGCAAATGTCCTTGTCTGTTTATAATGATACAACTCATTTTCTTATTAGAGCCTGTGAAATAGGACAATGGGTTTTGGTAAAATGGGATATCAAGTATGTGCAGCCCTCGGCAAGGATTTGTAGAGGTTCCTAATGGTGTCCTGTGATAATCCATCCCATGCAGCTTGAGTATCCTCAAGGTTTTCTGGACGTGAAATACGTGACAACAAACCGTTCATCTCGGTGCTGACCATGTTGCCTCCACACACAGATTCGTTGACCGTCTCCACCAAGACTAAAGCGGGACTCGTCAATGAAGATGACCTGCTGCCATACTGAGTCACTCCATGACAGTCTGGTACGACACCAATGCAGTGTTTGGTGACAGTGACGTGGTGTTGAGGACAGTCTTTGAAGCGGTCTGTGTACATGTACTCCTGTGTGGTGCAACCGTCTGCCAATGGTGCTGCACTAACAGGATGACTCATGGAGGGAATCGCTGCTCGCTGAATGTCTGTAATGATGGCTGTTGGGTCAGTCAGGTACAGCGATAGGACCCGGCCTTACTTATGTCACATGGGTGGATGAGGAAGCTTAAATCATTTGCGTGAAACAATTTTAGACCTACCCACCAAGCATCTTTCTTGGTGCAGCTATGTGCTCAATAATTATTGATGCTATGTGTATAACAGGGGGTCTACAGCCCTACATCTAATCTAGCATGTCTATGTTCTCTTTTAGCCAGCTAGGATGAGACTTGTGTTGTGTTGTGCGGAGACACTGTGGAAACAAACAAGTTCTTCGGTGCTGCCAAAGCATATTATGCTATTAGGCCATAATGCAAATGACCATTTCATTTAATTTCCCAACATATGACATTTACATGCTCCAGAAATCTGCAATGCCAAACATCAGGGCAAACCTAATTAGAATGAATGTCATTTCCCTCACAAACTTTTGCTAACCGAAGAAAGTAATGGTAGGGCCCTTACGGCACGCCTGTCGACCTGGATCTGTGAGTGTGTGCTGTTTTCTGTTTTGTTCATCTCTCCTCAGTGTCACCTGGGCCCCCCATTCCAAACATCCCTCCCCCAGCACCACTACCACCTCCGTTCTGCCAGCCACACTCAGTGTCACAGGTGAGGCCAGGCAGAAAGCGGCTGGCCCTGAGGGTCTGATAGCTCCAGTCTGCAGTCTCCTCTGTTCTCCCAGTGGAATGGTGAATATGGGTCTCCTGGAGAGCAGTCACATGCCAGACTGGCGCCAGGCCACCTGCTACTCTCACCTGCCACCAGCACCACAGCCCCATTCCTCCAGAGCCCCACCCCCACAGGCCTGGAGACAGTCGCGCCCAGCCCCAGCAGGGTACCCGCCAGCCCCAGCACCTAAATCATTGGCTCACCCGGTGGTCTGGCTGTTTATTATTTAAAATTTCATTTAATTATTCATCCACACCCCATTCTGTGTATACTCTCCAGACACAAGTACGGTAGACCTTCCCGGTTCCAGAGCGGCTTAGCTGGCGCCAGCAAGCTCACTCCTCAGGGACGGTGGTATTTCTCCGCTTATTTATCATCTTGAACTCTGCTTTGTTGGGTAGAACCATGATATTTCATAAAACCGATTGTAGCAGCGAGAACTCGAAAATTGTCAACAGTGATGCACGGGTTGGTGTACAGTTGGTGTACATAAAAAATAATTACTGTACAGTATTTTCGTGTTGGAACCCCGTAAATTAATCTGGACCATATCAATTATACAGTGTGAGAAACCATGAAGGTTACATTCCATTTTCAGAACTGTATAATTTGCTTGATCCATTAGGGCACTTAAGTTAGACAGAAAATGCTCCCTCAAGCTGCATTCAGGTGAAGCCCCTAGCAGAGTCAGCGGACAGTCTACTGTACAGTAGCCCAATAGCCTATTATAATAGACCTGTAATAACAAATTTGCTTTACAGAGGTCCTCTGTGTCCCCCCACTGCCCAAAGACATCCAGCCAGGTGAATATGTGATGCTAATTTGCCCCATAGGTGTGAGTATGCAAGCGTATGCGAATGTCTGTATGTCTGCCCAGTGATGGCATGGCGGCCTGTCCAGGCTGTTTCCTGCCCTCTGCCCAGTGAGCGCCGGGAGACCGCCTATGAGGATAAGTGGCTTTGAAGACGCACAAATGCACATAGTTCTCTATTTCTCAATCAGCTCTCTTTCCAAACACAGCACTCATCAACATGCGTACGTACCTGCCAATCATTCCTGACATTCCATTGCATTACCCTATTGCCCAGTCTACTATATGACTTAAAACAATAGAGGAACTATCACAGGAGCAGTTTATATTCAAAAGTTTATATGCAAAATTTTACACCTTAGGAATGCTTATGCTAGTAATATTAACTGTTGCAAAGCACAATACATAAAATGAAATATGCTGCAAGCATTCACACTGTAATTTATTATATATAATCATTGCTTTTTGCTAAAAGAGTGCGAGAGAGAGCCTCAGATAAAGGATATAGTGAGAGCGAGTCTCTGTAGTCTGAGTCTCTGAGTGTCAAACAGCTGTGTTCTGTGCCACTGAAGACACTGGCTGCTTTTTATTTGGGGAAAAAGGCTTACATTTCACTTTTTTCCCTTCTTTACTTGCGTCTCCACTTATTTCCCTGAAATGAACTCTTCAGTTACAGTGTTTCACAAACCCCATTTCTGGAAAAGTTTTGTAAAAAGCCATAAGAACAAGAATCTGTGACTACTAAATTCTTTTCCACTCGTTTTCCATTGACAAAAGAAAGAACTGTTTTTCACTGATCAGCTTTCACTGACAGTTTCACTAATCAACAAATCCAGAATTTGATGTCTGGAGTCCTCAAAACAATGTTGGAACAGGAGCATGTTGACCACTGAGTTACACCACCTTTCCTTTAATCCCTCTAGTCTAGAAACTGAGGATACAACCTGTTGCAGTTTTGCTGGTGGAATATCTGGCCATTCCTGCCGGATACAAGAAGCCTCAGCTGCTCAACAGCCCGTGGTCGTCACTGTCTGATTCTCCCCATACATTTTCAACAGGAGACAGATCTGGACCACAGGCAGGTCAGTCAAGCACACACTTTCCGTGTCTACAAAGACACACTGTTGTAGCACATGCGGAATGAAGCCTGACACTGTCTTGCTTTTTTCCCTTTTACAGTGAAAAGACACCATCTTGATGCCAGCATGTGCACCTTCATGCCTAAGCCATGGGCACTGATGTCCTCCATACAATGAGAGAGATATTGGCTTTTACCTCTTTCGCTGATGTCTGAAAAGTGAACTTGCATGAAAGAGTTTAAGTTGCTTTTCTAAAAGCAGTCGCAGACTGGGTTAAGTGACATTGGTTCTCTGAAGGTGGTTGGTGTGGTGCAACAGATAACACCACTTATCATTGAGCTACCACACACATGAGGGAGACTGGGGTTCGATTCCAGGTCTGAGTGACTATGCTACACCAATAAGAGTCTTGGGCGAGACTCCTAACACCACATTGGCCTACCTGTAATATGATTAACCTGGTAAGTCACTCTGGATAAGAGTGTCAGCTAAATGCCACTAACGAAATGAAATGAAATAATTCCGAGCTGATTCTGTGGCTATATTAACAAAGTAGCATCAGGGTTTCTCATGCAGTTCCATCTGTAGGGTCCAATGTCATGCATATTCAACAATGCTCTCTGGCCTCGCCCTACACGGACTGAGATGTCTCTGGATTCCCTGAATCTTTTCACCGTAGTAAATGTGAAAGACCTGCATTTTTGGCAGTCCTGAATCAAGAAGCCATGACCCATCTTAGCTTGTACAGACCAAGCCCTTGATGGATGTGCCTTGTATAACCAATCACGATACCCCTTTAAACCAATTCACCTGCTTAACTTTGTAATGTTTAAAACACTTTGAGCACTTTATTAATTCATTTTTACTCATATTTTGTCCCTGCTAGAGGCATCAAATTCAAAATTTGTTTATATTTGCAAAACACAATCGAGTTGGCCAGCCAAAACATAAAAATATTTTTTTGTACTATGATCAGCAAAATAAAGGTTCAAGAGAAGTAACTTTAAAAAAAAATTTTTTTTAATTGCATTTTATAAAATGTCCTGACTTTTCTTGGAGTGGGACTTATACATATAGACTTCAAGCATTTTTTAAGTATTCAATTTAGAATGAATGGACAGACATGAACAGTATGACAGTTAAATACTGTTTTAAAGGCTAGTATTGAGGGTAGTGAATATTTAGGTATTCATTTGCAACACCATCAAGTTTTGAAACTAGTCTACTAGTCGGGCTGTGAAACTGTCATATCCTCAGAGTGTCCTTTGGTGAATCAAATAAATCTGCCATGGTCAATATGATGTTTTTATTCTCTACTAAGCACCAAAACACAAAATATCACTGTCTGGTTCCATAACTGAATCCTCAACATGAAGTGTGACATGAATAAATCCATGAGGCCAGACTGTACACATCCTCACGCCTAAGGCACACGCTCACAAACGCGCACACACGCACAGCTGATGCGGCTAAAGTGGCACAGAGATAATGGGTCTCGTTTGATACTGATTAGGAGCCGGAGGGTGAATGTACCTAATGGCACTGTCAAATGAAGGACAGGCGTGGACTCCCTGCAAAAACAGCTTTACAACCCCCTGCCAGCTCCCATACACAACATGTCAGGAGCAAATAGAGGGTCAGCGATTAATGAGGTTATGTGTGCTGAGTATTCCCGTGCTCGCCCGTCTGAACTTCTCCCAGTCCATTAAGGGTCGGCTGTTCTAACGACAGATTCATATCTGCTATTGATAAACAATGCAGCCTGCTTTCAGAGAAACAGCTAGGGGGCATACAGTATGCATAGCGGTTGCCTCATGCTTCTGTCCATCCATCAGTACTCCAGAAGGCTACTGTGCAATCATTTTATCACAGCTGAAATAACTCACAGTGCTGTGGCATTCACAAATGGAATAATGATCAATCACAGCGAGAGGTCTCTATGGAAAAGTAGCGAGACAACTGTGATTCCAACAACTGTGAGTGTTAAAGAACGCTCTTATAGGCTGTACAACTTACAGTTGATTAAAAAAAATGGTGACAGGAATGGCTTTCAGGAGCTCTTCAATAGAAGAACCAAACCTGGTTTAGTTAAGTGACTTTCAATGGATTTTTGAGATGAGTGAAGAACAAGGCATGTACAGATACGGGAATTGTGAGCCAATACCTATATATACACTCATCATCAAAAGGATAGTTGCTCAACTAGTTGCACTCAGAAGGAACCAGACAGGAATGGAACTTGGTGGTTACGTTTGACATTGTGAGGCATGCAAATGATACAAGTTCCACGCTTAGCCGCGGATGTGGCATAAGCAAGGACGTGCCTGCATGAGCCAGCAGCCATGATTGATTGAGTTAGCATGATTGGGTTAGCAAGAGTGATGCCTTCCGTAAGTCAGCCTGTTAATGTTAGCACCATCGGCAGACGGCTGCACAATGCAGGACTACATACACACAGACAGTTATGAGGATTGTCCGTAACCACACCACATTAACGTCACTGCAATGGTGTTGTACCTGGGTGTCAAGGGGTGTATCGATGCACCAATGACAGGGCCAAGATCAATGGTTTGTTGTCACATGTCATCCAGAAGGCCTGGTGTCACTCCATCTCTAGCCCTACCGCTAGTTCTGCAGGACCTTTGTGAAAATAGGTTGCTCAGAAAATGTTGAGTAAGTTGTTCATGAACCCGCACTTCATGAAGGTGGTCTAACTCAAGCCATACATAGAGGCCTTAGTAAGGGTAAGATAGATGGATGGATGGATGGATGGATGGATGGATGGATGGATAGATAGATAGATAGATAGATAGATAGATAGATAGATAGATAGATAGATAGATAGATAGATAGATAGATAGATAAATACTTTATTGATCCCAGAGGGAAATTCAAGGGACGGGGTAGGGACTGGGGATAGACCGGGGAATACAAGCTGTCTAGTCATGCAGCCACATGATGTGGGTTGAGCGGGGTACCAGACTTCTGAGCTGAGATGGTTAATTTCCATATTTTAATATAGTTGCACATTAAAAGTATAACTATAGAACAAGCATGTGCTGAAACAATGCATTGCTTCCACAGTGCATCAGTTTTTTTCAGAGACAGAAGGTTTTTGCTGGACTATTTTTGGGTTCGTACAAGGACTTTTAGGTTGAAGTGTCTGAATACAGGGTGGAGTGGTGGGTTTCTCAGAGTAGAGCGGGGGTACGTGTTTTTAGCAGTTAGTCTTGGAAAGGCCCTACATTATTTTGGTGAAATACAAATATAGAACTCCAAAGGTTAAAAATCAAACACTGACGCAAAAATAAATGGTAGGTACATTTTGGGGTCCAATTTTTTGGGGAAAGTTCCCGTTCTATGAATTTCCATTCAAAGCTAAGAGTTTTGTCAGTACAATGTCTCCTACATGGTGGGTTCTTCCAGAGCACATTAAAAAAGCATGAGCAGATGTTGGTCTAAAATATGGTCTCAACATCTGTCCAGAGTTGATATTTATTGATAATGCAAATGCCTGCTGATATGATTTCATGGTATGAAACCAACATGATGCCAATATCATCCTGTATATCAGATAAGACACCTCTAAATAAAGTAAAAGCTCCTGATTAAAGATTTATCCTTGACCTGTACATTCAACCCAAAGAACAATTTAAAAACATTGACTTTTAAGAACATACACAATACAGGACCCATCTCAAAGGAAGTCCTAATCTTCTTTTCCTCAAAAGAGACGGCCCAGCCACTGAAAAGTAATGTGGCTGTTCAAACACAGCCGCGACCGTATCCAGAGCTCTCACTCTCTCTTTCTGTCTCTCCCCTGGACACTCGGCTTTCATCTGCATGCCCCTCCATTACAAAGCAATGCACAGCTGTCATTCTGTTGCCCAGAAACGTAATACCTACAGAGACACACTCCCCTTCTCGCAGAGGACTGCCATTACTGGCCATCAACGCAGACTGCCTGCATCAAATTTCCCAGTCAGTTTTGAGTTTTAGCCGGGTTCTAAATTGAGGAAATGACTTTCCATTGCACAAAACACTGTACTTAAAAAAAAGCACTAAGTAATGATCATAGCCTGACTCATCAGCCACCCTCATTCCTACTGAGACACCCTCCTGCATACCTCCGCATGACGTTTCCCCTGCAGCACTCTAAATCACTCTAAAACCCCAGAGACTAAAACAATAAAGATCGAAAATGATCACGAAGTGGCCTGTTTAGGGAAGTACAGATATGGGAATATCACTAATTAATTTTTGATGTGCATGTCTGCTGATATTCTGTTTATGCCTCAATACTGAGGCATAAACTTTTATCAAATGTATCTACCTGAATTTGCATCCTGCATTTCTCGAGGGTTGCGAATGCACTACCTCCCCTGGATGCTATAAAAACCAGACTGTAATCAACTCTAATCATATCAAATCTCCAAAAGGACGTGGCATGCCCAGTGATTTTAATATCATAGTGCATTCCTTGTCCTTTTGTAGATGTCCCATAATGCACTGTCCCTAGAAAGTCACTTTTTTAGCCTCCTGCTGCTCAGGAAAGATATAGTTCCCTGCCCTCACCAAAGGTCAAAGATATAAAAATATTCCTGTGCAGGCCTGGGAAAGTGACCAGTGTGTTCGGGTGGCTCTAGAGCAACCTTGTGTAAAAATGAATGGAACAGAGGGTGTGAGAGTATGACATGATGTCCCCGAGTGGCACCAGAAATGGTTGGAGGTGGATCGCCATATTGGGGAATGAACTAATTAAGGCTTTTCCGTATCCCGGGCAAACTGGCGTCCAGGGACTGTCTTTCTCAATAACAGTAATGAGAGCAAGAGTTCTGGGGACCCACGAGGTGCCTTCATCATCACAAAAGCTGGGGCGAAACTGTGCGCTCTGTCCTCTGGAAGAGCGGACGTGCCCCATTCTGAAGCGGGACGTCTGTGTTTTCTGCTGGCCTCCCCCTTTGTTCAGCTGGCTGCTTGCTGTGATACTCATTAAGATCCATAAACAATGGGAGCAGTTTTTTTTAATGAGAAGCCTTCAAAATGGCCTGTCCTTGGGAAGCCAGCCATGCCGCATCTGCCCGGTTTCTGCTTCAGCCGCACAAGCTTCTCCCGATTCCCACCAGCCTGTAAGGGGTCCGGTTCATACCAGGGCAAAATCCCCCCTCTCGTTCTTTTCCTCACATTAGTTCACTTCTCATGCAAGCCATCCTTTTTACCCTGACATTTTGAGGATGATTCTGGTTATAATTTGCCCTACAAAGATCTGACAGAAAGATTAATGATGACTTTGTAGCCACTGGCTATGGAAGCCGCTTGGAGTTGGAAGTCCCACGCTGCCAGCTCTGACGGTATGGACCATAGGGTTTCCTCACTATAAAGAACTCTTATGTGTTAATCTATGGGACGCATTACAACGGGCAACCCACCGCCCCGCTAACCATTTACAAGTAGGGCCATCTACGGCATGATATGTAAACCAGCATAATTGTTCTATAACTATAAAACTATGTTCACTATTATTAAAGGAGTATGTTCTACATCGGACCATAAACCATATATATGTCGATGCGACGCCAAACAACTCTGCCCCCAACGATCTGGGCCTTTGGTAGCTCAAAATCCGTACTATCCCTTTGCAAAGTCATATCTCCAAGGCACCAGAGTGATCTTCTTCTGCAAAAAACTCATATAAAATGAAAATTGCCCACATCCAAACCCGAAATATCGAACTACCATTCCATGAACCCTGAGTACATTCCTTGATAGCTTAATTCCGTTGTATAGGTTGTTAGCTTTACAGCGGTCAGTAGCAATCTACTGAAACCATGGGCCTTGAACTTTGGTTAACCAAACAGAGGCTGCGTCCCTGACTGTGCCTAGAGATCAGTCAGGAGGGTCGTGTTCCTGACCTGAAGTCCCATTACCCGGTAAGTCTGCAGAGAGAGGCAGAAAATATACCAGGATTTCTTTTAATGTTATGGCTGCTTGAATGTCACGCTACAACTCTGGCAGTAACTAAAGTACTAGCCCAATATCACGACCAGTCCGATTAAGTGGAAGCTCTTATGTCTCCCAGTACAAACAATGGGCATTGCTGTGTTCATGTAACTAAAAGTCATCATTAGAATTAGTAAGGCAATAATAACATGGTCGGTAGCACGCACTATGGCTCACTGAATAACAAACACGCTTTGTAATTTTTTTTTTTTTTTTATGTTGCACATACAACACACATATTAAAATCACTATCTGTCTCGACAGTAATGGCAATCTACCACCAACCTACTATTCCTAAACCTATGCTTGATCATGTAAAGCCCAGCCATCAAACAAAATTGCATTTCCGTGTTTTTTTTGTTAGATTCAAATGAAGATGCACACACATACACATAAGAGACAAACATGTAACTCAATAGGTATTTCAGGCTCTTTCATAGCTGCTCACGAGCAGCGTATAACACCACAATAGTCCCTGGCAGTTGGATCTACTTAAATGACAGTTATGTTCGGGCGCGAACAACAATATATTTTACTTAGCTAACTAATATCATGTGATTATTATTAATAAGTGAACTATATAATATGTCACCTCTCGGAAAATGGGCACCAGCTCAGAGCGACAAGCCGTCCGTGGTTAAGCTGTCACTACTACTTCACTTCGTTATAACCACCTCGCCTCTCCACTACTTTAGTGAAACAGACCCCGATCCCCCATAATTCGACTCTTACCCAGAATCCCCCACCTGATGACGTCACATGTCACCGGGGTACCCTCGCCTTACCCACTAATCCGGTACTCCCCTTCCCCTACCGAATCGAGATCCCCTGAGTTGTGATTTCACACACCTGTTAATCATTAACACTGTTTGCTTACATAGCCCTGATCTGCCTCTCAGTCTTCGTGAGGTATCGCAGAGTCCCGTTGCAGACCGAGTCTGACTTTCTGGTTTTCAGGTTTGATCTCTGGTTCGTCCCTTCTCTTTTGCCCTCTGGTTGCCCTTTTGTGATTGTTTATTTGGTTTTTGACTTCTGCCTGCCTCTTCGTTTATGACTTTGCCTGTCCCATGTGCTATGTTTCCCTGGATTCCTTGGAGCCTGACTGCCAACCTGTCAATAAAACCCAGACCTGCTTTTAGCCTAGCGTGCGTCAGGGATTAAGCCCTTGCCCTAATGTATTCTCAAAGACTGAAACCCTTTTCATGCAACGTTGTCGACATTTTCCAAAAGACTTCGCAAAGATATCAACAATAGAGTATTTGGAATTAAACATGAGTCACCGCTCTCCGTGGGCAAACGGAATCAAGAAGCCAAGGAAAGACAAACAGAGAATCCTGAGACAAAAAGACTCATCTCCTAAAAGCTAAAAAAGACATTAAGTAGAGATACAAGCACAGGAACAATAGACTCCAAAACCCATTGCCCATGATCCCCCTCTATATCTACATCTAGAAATCTACCTTCCCAGCACAACACCTTATATTTTACTTTCATACTTCTCCTCCCTCTCCCCTCCCTCTTCCTCCCCTTCTTTCCTCATTTT